>PVKV010002584.1:120634-164770 GCA_004027835.1 Alouatta palliata
AAAAAAAAAAAAAAAAAAAAAAAAAAAAAAAAAAAAAAAAAAAAAAAAAAAAAAAAAAAAAAACCCTAATACATAACTCATAAAAGAAGACATACCTAAGGCAAGGAAGAATATAAAAAGTGTTCCATATCATATGTCACTAAGGAACTTCAAATTTGAACCATGAGATATTGCTACACAGTGCACTGTTAGAAGAGCCAAAATTCAAAACACTGACACCACCAAATGCTCGCAAGGATGTGAAGCAATAGGGAATTTCATTCATTGCTAGTGGCAGTTCAAAATGGTACAGCTGTTTTGGAAGGCAGATTGGCAATTTCTTATGAAACTAAACATGCTTTTATCATATGACCCAGCAATTGTGTCCCTTGGTATTTACTCAAATCCTTGAAAATGTATGTCCACACAGAAAACCACACGAGGATGTTTACAGCAATTTTATTCATCATTGTGCCAAAACTTGGAAGCAAACAAGATGTCCTTAGCTTACTGCAACTTTTCTACTTCATGAATTTTTTTGTTAAATGAATTAGTTAACTAATTTTAGAGACACGATCTCACTCTGTTGCCAAGATGTGATCATAGCCCACTGCAGCCTTGAACTTCTTACTTCAGCTTCCTGAGTACCTGGAACTATAGGCACATGACATTGTGCCTCATCAATTTTGAAGCTTTTTGCAGAGACTAGATCTTGCTTTGTTGCCTAGAGTGTTCCTGAACTGGCTTCAAATAATCTTCTTGTATCAGCCTTGCAAAATTTTGGGATTACAGGCAAAAACTATTTCTCCCAACTCTACTTATAAATTTATTAGAAACTTTTTGACCCTTTTGTATTAACATTTACCTCACAACATAAACAGATTGTACAGCTGCACAAAAATATTTTTCTTTATATTCTTATTCTAAATGCTTTTATTTCCATTTCTAAAATTATTCATTTACTTTTTAAACTTTTTGTTAAAAACTAAGACACAAACACATATATTAGCCTAGGCTTACACAGGACCAGGATCATTAATATCACTGTTTCACCAGCACATCTTGTCCCTCTGTAAGGGGGACAATAACATGTGTGGAGCTGTCTCCTATGAAACCTATACCATCTGCTCAGGTACCTCCTGACTGAACTGCCTGAGATTGTTTGATAATTAACTTTTTTTTTAAATAAAATAGAAGCAGTACACTGTAACTATGAAAAGTATAGTAAATACATAAACTAGCAACATAGTTGTTTATTACCAAGTATTATATACTATACTTAATCATATGTGCTATACTTATACTTGATTTCAAGTGCTATAGGTTTGTTTACACTAGAATCAACACAAACATGTGAGTAGTGCATTACACTATGACGTTATGAGAGCTCTGACTTCACTAGATGATTGACGGGAAGTTTTCAGGTCTATTATAATCTTGTGGGACCATCATAACATGTGTAATTCATTGTTGACCAAAACATTGTTATGTGGCACCTGACTGTATTTGTACCAAAAGTCTGACTAACTGTCCACATTAAAAATAATTTCAGTGCCTGGCATGGTGGCTCATGCCTGTAATCCCAGCACTTTGGTAGGCCGAGGCGGGAGAACCACCTGGGGTCAGGAGTTCGAGATCAGCCTGGGCAACATGGTAAAATCCCGTCTCTACTAAAAATACAAAAATTAGCTGGGCATGGTGGCATGCACCTGTAATCCCAGCTACTCAGGAGGCTGTGGCAGGAGAATTGCTTGAACCCAGGAGGTGGAGGTTGCAGTGAGCTGAGATCGTGCCATTGTACTCCAGCTTGGGTGATAAGAGCAAAACTCAGTCTCAAAAGAAAATAATAATAATAATAATGTCAGAAAAAAATGACAGACATTACCTCAGTCATGTGATGAAGAAACATTAACTGTGGCAAGTCCCATTGACAGAGTGTACCCTGGATGTGATGTGATAAAAATGGCACATTACCACTGTGGTCTTTTTCCCCAAAACCGATATCCTCACTCTCTTTATGTGAAAAATACCAGACAATTCATAATTAATGGATATTCTGCAAAATACCTGACTCATACTACTCAAATCCTCAAGGTCATCAAAAACAAGGCATGACTGAGAAACTGTCAAAGCTAAGGAAACATGACAACTCAATGCAATGTGGTGTTGGGAGCCTGGAATAGAAAGAGGACACTGGGTAAAGACTAAGAAAATCTAAGTAGTGTGGACTTTGACTAATAATGGTGTAACATGATCAGCTCATTAATTATGCCCTCTGTACCAAACTAATGGAAGATGTTAATAATAGAGGAAATTGGATGCTGGGCATATGGAAATTCTCCGTGCTATCTTCTGAATTTTTTTCTGTAAATATAAAACTAGTCATATTCTGAAATGAAAATTTTATTGAACAGCAGATATTATCAACCTAATTATTATTTATTTTTATGTAATACTTTCTGATGCTTTCACTGAACAGAAGTAATTATAAGACTAGGAACATCAAACCTGACACACAAAGCTAGAACAAATCTCTCCTATCAGAATTCTCTCTGAAGGGAACACTGAAATTTGCATTAAGTACAAATGCATTTTCTTAAGTGCCTCACAGGTAATGGCATTTACATAATATGTAAAATAGCAAGATGCCTTCTTCTGGGCTCTTCTTTACCAGATATGTACGTGTATCACCCTGGTTACGCTTCTTTCATTCTAGGCCTTACTCTCCTCATTCATAAATAAGAAATTTTGTAAAATATGTCTACATCCTACCCTCTAGTTTAATAATTTTATTATTTAATAGTTTTATTTCCTTACTTTAGTCCATTTCTTCTTCTAGTTGATGTTTTAATATATGAAACTATGAAAAGTTGATCAAAAGATGCAAAATATTAATCACTAAGCAGAATTAAGATTTTGGTAACAGGGTTAGTTTGTTTCAAAGGAGAGATATTAACAAGTTTCTGTGTTACACATGCCATTCTGGAAACATAATATGATTGTATTAATCCTCTTCAAATATAGGAAAAGGCATGCATGCTAGGACGTGTTTCCCTAAGTATTTTTGCCACTGTTCATGGTTTCCCTTTAGTTGTATCCCAAAAAATAGAGAGAGAAACAGTCTCTTATGGACCATCACTTAGCTTCATCATCTACCAATATTTTGCCATATTTTATTTGTCCTATTCATTTTAAAAATTATTTCCTCCTGTATCATTTAAAATCAGTTAAATGCTTATTTCCCATTAATTATTAACTTTCAGAATAAATAACTCATTTTATGCAATTGGTAAGGCATTTGATACCATTTGTTTTATTTATTCCTTTTCTCTTTTTCTTTTTACTGCTTTTTCTTTATTTTATTTTATTTTTTCCGAGACGGAGTCTTGTTCTGTTGCCCAGGCTGGAGTGCAATGGTGAGATCTTGGCTCATTACAACCTCCACCTCCCAGGTTCAAGTGATTCTCCTACTTCAGCCTCCTGAGTAGCTGGGATTACAGGTGCGTGCCACCATGCCCAGCTAATTTTTGTATTTTTAGAATAAATAGAGTTTCACTATGTTGGCCAAGCTGGTCTCGAACTCCTGACCTCAAGTGATCTGCCCTCCTCGGTTTGCAAAGTGCTGAGATTATAGGCTTGAGCCACCATGTCCAGCCCTTTATTTTCTTTTAAAATCTTATTCTGTGTACAAAACATGTTTCAATAAATTGTTGTCATTATTATTATTAGTGTTTAGTTATTCTTTGGTAGTTTGTGGTTTGGTCTTTAATATGTTTCTCAAAAATGTTAATGAAAACACCATCTATGAACCTTGCATGTTCGTACATATTTGTCTGAGTCATTGTACTTGATGGTCAGTTTGATTGCATACAAAATTGTCGGCTCACGATTCTTTCCTAGAATCTCTTAAAATTGTGCTATGTCATCTTCTGCTATTAAGCATTGCTGTGAAAAGCTATGCCAATTTGCTTTGCATTCTGTGTGACTCAGCTTTTTTGTTCAAATGCCCAAATATATTTTCTTTATTTTAAAAACAAATAGTTCTTCTAAGATATATCTCAAAATGAACCAGGCTGAGTTAAACATCATAGGTAAACAATTTTTTCATTCAATATTTAGATCTATGTATACATCTTTTAGAAAACGTTTCTGCTTAAGGTTGTAAGAATTTATTGGTTTATATTTTGGGACTCTTTCCAGGGACTTTAAATCTATGTATGTAATAACTCCTTTACCTTTCCTTTATGTCCATCATTGTCTTACATGTCTTTCTTTATGTCCAGTTTTATTTTGACTGTTCTCTTTTTCCTTCTCTATTTTCCTATTCTTGTTTGCATGTATTTTCTCTTGTCTCCAACCACTGTACTCTTGTTTACAAAATTTTTCTCACCTTTTTTCTTTATTTCTGTTTAGTTACCGCTTTTCTCACAGCCAGTTTTGTTTCATTTCTTCTTTTTCAGTTATTCTCATTCTGTCTTATGGTGAGTTTTCATAGTCTTCTGTTTTGTTGTGTTTTCTGATTTTTCCCTTGGCATGTTTTGATACATCAGCGTACATGTTTTCTGTCTTTTGCATCCACCTTTTTAATTCAGTCTTTGTGTGACCTGTTGGATTATTAGTCTTTTTTAAAAAATGTAATTTAATTTAAATTTAAGTTTCAGGATACGTGTGTAGGACGTACAGGTTTGTTACATAGGTAAATGTGTGCCATGGTAGTTTGCTGTGCCTATCAACCCATCACCTAAGTATGAAGCCCAGCATGCATTACCTATTTGTCCTGATGCTCTCCTTCCCCACATCCCTCCTCCCCCACAGGCTCCAGTGTGTGTGGTTCCCCTCCCTGTGTCCATGTATTCTCATGGTTCAGCTCCCACTTATAAGTGTTTGGTTTTCTGTTTTCTTGTATATATTTATATGATTTCAATCATTTTTCTTCTTGTTGTTCATCTGTAAGAGGGGCATGCGAGGGAGATTAGAAAGTATCCTAGTTAGTGTAAAGGATGGGGTGAGCAAGCACAGCCTTCCCAGCTACAAATCAGAAAGTTTATCTTCTCTGCCAATGTAACATATTAAACCCCACGGCCTTTTTGTGTACTTATTTCTCTCATTTAGACGATCAAGTCTGATTCAGACACCCTTTTGGTCTCTAGCTCTGTAACTCCAGAACTCTACCAACATTGTCTTTTAAGACAGAGCTTTCACCTTGAAATATTGCACTTTCCTGTTACAGAATATTTTAGACCTGCTGCGTCTGTGCCTCTTCCCTGCTTGGCATCTGACGTTTCTTCTGCCTGAAATTCTTCAACATTTCTGCCTTACTCAATTTAGATTCCATTTCAAGCAATTTTTAAAAATTGCTTCATGGTGGAGTTCTGTCCTTCTAAAAGGACTTGTTGAATATTTCCAAAATTTTTGAGGGCTCACAAAACTTTGTGTTATTTGCATTTTGTTATATGTTCCCAGTCATGGTTCCTTATGGTCCCACTTTGCTTACTGAAAGCCTGAAGCCCATAAAACATTCTCCCAGTCTTGCTGATTATTTTGAGATTTGTTAACCTAGACTTTACTCAGCCAGAGATGTTCTTCTTTTAGTAATGAATTTCATTTTGCAATCTGGTTTTCTTTCTCCTCATTTTCTTTGCAACTGGGACTGCATATCTGCTTATCATTCACATGTCATATTGTTGCCTGTGTTTTGGTGATACCTATACTTTGATGCTTATGGGATTATTTATCTCCTAGTTTACTGAAGATGTTACCAGTTATTTGTTGCTTTTTCACTTTCCTAATTGATTTATCTATTTTGAATGAATAAGAATACAATGAAAAATATATTTATGTTATCATTAAATATTTGCTATTTAGTCAGTAAGGATTTCAAATACTTCACCCTTAAAAAAATACAACTCAGAAGCTGAGGGGATGAAACTGCATGTAAGGTGGTCATGACAGTCTTGCTGTTACCCTTGCTTGGGTAAACTTTAGACAGGTTTCTTCCTAACTCTAGGTCCTCATCTCTTTTCTTAGAGCATTAAAGAAGCTACAACTATAAAATCTTTCTCTGCTCCTTTACAATGTAAATCTTCACCCAAACTGTTTCCAGTTTTACAATCCAGGAATGTCTTTTTCAAGGACTTGGTAGCCATTCTTGTAAAATGTAATCATCAAGGAAGATGGCCTGCCTTCCATTCTCTGCCTGAGGGTCAGAGCCTAACTCTAATACACATCAACTAGCAAGTGGAGATGACCTGATCCTATTGGCCAAATTCCATCCTCAGGTTTTTCAGGACGAACTCCTCCCTCCGCTCACCTCAGGACTTTTACTCTCATGGCTTTCCTTTCAGGTTGGTTGAACTTGATCTCTTTCCCCTGCTGCAATAACCTTGAATAAACTCTTTCTAGCCTGGTTAACTGATCCAGTGTAATTTGCCTTTGACAAGAAAAGACTGTTGACTGGTGTTAGAAGACTGACGTAGAATTTTTATCTCTGCTTGGTCCAAAAGTCATGTTTTTGCTTTCATGAATTTCCAATTCATAAGGTCATTTTCAGAAGACTAAGGAAAACATTTTCTTAAATTTGGGAGCTTATATTTCATTTGCATAAAGACCACAGCAAAGATATTTCATTTTCTCAGACTCTTAAGTACATAGAAAGTCAGTGAATCATGTGTCTGAATGAGAATGACACTGATGGATGATAACTTCATAGTTTTAGAAATAAAACATCTTAATGAGAATGAGTTGAACTACAGGGCAGAAAATAAAATGATTTAATTCTCTAAACTGACATCCCCAAGCCAATCCAGTCCTTCCATGTATGTCTCACATTCTTAATGTGTTAAAGGGATCAGCCAATGAGGCAAATAATACTAGACATGCATACACATGAACACACGCACACACACACACACACATACATACACAATTAAAAGGTGCATTTCTATCTTTTGGAAATCTTTTATGAATGACAAATTACTTGATCACACCTGGAAAGCAGTTTTGTCTTGAATTAGTTTTCTAAGCCCCATCTTAACAAGGATAACTACCTCTATAGCTTTAGAAGAAGGCATATTGTAATTGCTATTTTAATATTAAAAAATAGATATGTTCCATCTGAGAGACAACTGCTAGGAAAGCAGGAAGTAATCCATCATTTCTCCCTTTTTGTTCCTACTTCTTTTCAAAACTTTCTTGGAGTTGCAACTTCCACTTTCCTCCCAATGTACATATTTAGACAAGTGGTTGCCTTACAATTGCATATGAGCCTGTAGGATTCCAGTGCCAGCTTTGTGTGGCAGACAGAATTTCCCTACATCTATTTGTGATCCATGGTCAAGCAATTGTTTATTTTCTAGTGGGAAGAAATGAGGGTAATATAGCAAGCAGCCACTTTTACTTGAAGAATGTAATAAAAGAGACTCTGTAGAAGGGCTTTTGCATCTCATTATCAAACGTTCTACTAAAGTACTTCTTTATAATGGAAAAAAAGGAGTCCTTTCTCCTGAGACGAGCTAACGATCCATGCTGTTCATTAAAAGGGCTGAACAGAGAGGTCTCACATCTTTATTCAAAGCTGACTTTAGACAAGTCTTTTAAAAAATTATTAGAGCCCTCTTTGTTACCAATGCTACTTCGTTTCTTTAACCTTATCCTCTGGATGTGCACAGAAACCTCCAAAAAAGCACATTCAATTCCCTTTACTGCAAATGAAGATGGACGTGCTACTGTGCCACATTAATTTTAACCAGTCAGGGGGGCACAGGCAATCTGGAAGTGTACGCTGAGTTTATTTCTTTTCATTTCTAAAAGAATCAAATCCATTAAAAACTACTTGACTAGGGCCCAGGAACACAAATTATACAGGTGGTAAAGAAAGAATTACTATGAGGTTTTGAGGCTAAAGATACTCTAATCCTGCCTGCCTGTGATAAGAACAAGGTAACAGGTAACAGGATGGGTCAGGCCAAACCCATTGCTCTGAACGAAGTAATGCTGTTCCTTTTTAGTTCCCACAATGAGACATTTTCTTAATAAATGGTTGAAATCAACCACACATTTTCAGAATCATCAGAAGATGAATAACGAAGTTCATTGTTTTCCCTGTGAATCATTCTCTTTGGCCTTATCCCTTATGTTTAGAAAGACAGTCCATGCCTATGAATATAAAAGCAGCTGAAAATAACATGCTTCATGTAATTACCATTGAAACGGCTGAAAGTCCCACCTGGGACAAGTTCTGAACCCACAAAAAGACTACAGTATTCACACACTGCTGGTAGCAATGAGCGGAAGCTCTGCTATTAAATTTAGAGAATGTCAAGGCTCCAGGTCCTTGCATAATGAGAAAGTCTGACCAGAAGCTGGCTTGGTTTTAATACTCTATAGTAATGTGGACACACATGAGGCAGAGATCTGTCTTTCAAACTCTGCTGGGTTGTGAGCTAAGCATAGGGGGTAATGACAGGCTCTAAATAGAGCCTGTTGAGGGTCAAAGCCTGATTACCCCTTTAGTAACTGAACAAACAACTTAATATGAGATGGGCACAGGGTTGTGGAGGTGACGTGAGTTACTAAATATTTAGCAGTTAAAATTCTGCCTAGCAAATTCTAGTACTCTACAACCAGTAGTTATTTCTAACAGCTTGGTTTTACAATGACGCTTTTTTTCCCCTTCTTTCCTTTTTTTATGTGACTAACAATTATTGCAAAAACAAATTTAAAATACAAGTAAACCAAAAGAAAATAAGATCACCCCAATTCCCATCATCCCAAATATATAGGTATATAATATCCTTGCAATTTGTTTAATGCTGACTTATATATTCACTGATTTAATATATATTTATTATGGACTTATATGTGTCTTATTCTACATGATGTTCTATGTAATTAAGTAAATATTCTGCTTCAAAGACTATTATAAATAAAAAACAACTAATGCATACAAACATAGTATATATCTAAGATATTAAATTAGATGAGTGCTATAAAAATGTCTATTAAATAAATAGTGAGTGATGGCCCAAGTTATTTTACATTAGGAAATGCCTTTTGAGGTGATAATGCAACAGACACCAGAACGCAGTGAGGGGAAATATCACGCAGACATCTAGGGAAATCATTCTCTAGGTAGAGGAAATAAGGGGGGCGAGCATGTTTGGCATGCAGGGAGTATTCCAGACACCATCGAATAGGTGTGCCTGGCATTCTGTGAGAGGTGGCAAAAGGAGAGACACAGTTGAGCAGCAGCCAGTAATCAGATCATCTACGGATTGTTGCCCAGTTCAGGGACATCAAATTTTATTTTAAGTGGAAATGATACCATTGGTGGAGATGGGGCGGGGAGTCAGAGTAAAGGAATATCAAAATTTGTAAATACCTAAAAATAACATTCTACATGGTTCTGTAACAAATACATGCAGTTTTATAGTTTATACTTCAATAATATAGATAAATAAGCATGTAGTTAGTCGTTGAAACCAAGGCAATTTTGAGAAAAGAAATGCTGTTAATCATTACTCTGGGGTAATGGAGAGGGTGAACATTTTAGGTACAGGAGGATCCAATACATAGGAAGTCAGTTCCAATGTGGTGTTCCCTCTAGGATTTCCTTTCAGGAAGCTGTGCCAATTCCAGTGACAGAAATGACAATATAGCTTTGCAATCATGTAGTCTGTTTGCATGGCCAAGCTGAAAGAAATGGTAGCCAGATAGTATGATGACCCAGATGGCTTCAAACACAAACTCAGGTTAGACACCTCCAAAATGTATGCTTTAGGATGGATAAGACAGGCCATGTGTTGTTCCTCTCTTCGTTATTGTTTTTACTGTATGTATATTATTATTTATTATTTTGTTTTATAAGCATGTGGTTTTGTTAATTATTTAGATATATACTTATTATTATAATAAGTAATGCCAAATTGATGATTTTCATTGCTGCCTGACTTCCCACTCCTTCTGGGCAAAGGTTTGATTGTTAGTAATAACATAAATATATCAAATTTTAGGAACTGTATTTTCAAGTTTCAGTCACGTTGGCATACCCTTTGTACTTGTTCACTTTCGAATGGCCTGCTCATTCATCTTCGCATTTTTTCATGTGTTTACTTATTATACATAGCATTCTATATGTATTCTAACTGTGTGCTCAATTTGACTCTCCTATGTTTTGTTTCTAAATTAATATTGGTTCAAAACTCTGTGTTTTCATTTATGACTTTTATGTTTTGTGTTTAAAAGTTCTGTTTCCCATTTCAAGATTATACAGATATATATTCTTTCATTTAAGAAAATATTTTTCTCATATTATATTTCATTTAGGTCTTGAACCATTTGGAAGTTTTTGTTATATGATTTAAGGCTAGGATTTGACTTTTAAAAAAAATCAACATCCTAAAACACATAATTTCTTCTATTAGTTATGTTTCTGAGGGTTTTCTGTTCCTCTCCAGTTTTTCCATACTCCTTTGCATACCGACAGATTGGGAAGTCTAGAAACTGTGTTCCCCAGATGTAATATTAGATGACTTCCTGATAGCTCTGACATGGGAGGTCCCCGCAGGAGCTTGTAGGTGGGAGGAATGAGGAAACCATGTATATTTCTGCTCTGATCAGACTCAGAGTGGGAGCGGCGGCAGACTAGGGGGCTTTGGTGCTCATTTCAGTAGCATGAGCAGCTGTCCTGGTACCTGGGTGCTGGCCTGGTGGCTGGGCAGATCCCAGCAGGAGCAGAAGGTGCTCAGGGTGAGCAGTGACATGTGGGCTCCATCCAGGGACATGGCATGCCAGGCACACATCTTTCTCTGTACTGCTCCATCAATGCTTTTAATGTTTTAAATCATTCTTTATATTAAACATATGTTTCCAATGCCTACAGAGGCTTCCGTTTTCTTCCATGGACCATGACTAGATGCACCAATTATTTGCCAAGTTGTCATTTTCAGTATGAAAATCCCCTCCATCCCCTATTCAACCCTCATCAGCACTTAGGTTTCATTTCACACATCCTACTGCAAAAAACCTCCACCTCAAAACACTCCAACAAATCCTTCTGCAGTCATAAGAAACTTTTCCATGTCCAAGTCTCATCGTCATTCTCAACTTTGCAGAAAAATTTCAAATAGTAACCATGCCTCCAATAAATCAATATTCTGTAGACGGATCTACATGATGCAACCTGAATGGTCTCCTTTGACTCCACTAATGGCCCATCACAACCTGCATTCATTCTTGTTGCTTATGCAAACTGTATATTTGTCTTCTTCCGTCTCTCACGTTGCATGTTTCCTTTGACCCACACTTCATGTTCATACTATTTCCTATCCCTTGAGTACTCTTCTTTCCCTTAGTTCTTTTATAGTCTTGCAATATTCATTACACATTCAATCAAGACCTCTCATATCTCTCTGATTAGTTGAATCCCCATATTAGAGTTTATTTTATTACTGTGTATCTCTCCTGCATTCTACTTGTAGTAATGGAGTAATTACAAATTTATATTTGCAGAAGAAATTATTGGATTCACATCTGATCTCCCTCATTCCAACTAGATTCAAAACTCCATGCATACAAGAGCTGTGTCTACGCTTGCTCATTCTTTGACCCCAGAAACTAGCATGTTACCTGCAGGTTATATGATTGCTTGTTGTTGCTATATTTCCTAGATTCTTTATTGGACTCATGTGTTATTCCATTTCTGTCTGGTATTCTTTTGTTTAATTAAGAAGCACTTGAATATGTTTTGCCACATGGAGTAGCAAGCTTTTGCATTATTTTTCTGTTTTCAAGATTTCATTGGCTGTTCTTGCCATTTTTCAGATGAAAATTATCATTTTTACTGATACTAAAACAAATACTAAAACAATAAATTCAATGACAGAAATATAAATTATTAGGTTTTGAATAATAGTTAATTTTTATATACTGTATTGTTTAAGTGAGGATTTTTTTTAAGCAGTTTTTAAGCAGTTCCTTAGTATTGGACATTTGATTAGTTTACAGTTGTTTTATATTATCAACATTGTGACCATATACATGTGTAATGTATATTTTATGATGCTTAGACATTTAAAAAAAGAAACTTTATATGTGGGGAGATACTGCCTCTCCTAGGACTAATTCATTCTTAGAAGTGGCAAGGGGCCCGCCCAGAAGAAGCATGCCTTTCAGACACACACTAGCGAATGCTGCACCCCTTGACCAATACACCTCTTTTATCTAGTGAATTCACCCTAGAAGGCAATATTCCTCTGCCTTAGTCATCCTGGGGAAACTTACCAGGCAACTAGAGACCACTTTATATACCAAAGCCCACCAAAATCATTCAAACCAGACAGTCTTGAAATGCTTATACTGCCCTGCAGTGCCTTTCTATGGAAACCCCAATAGAGGCCATGGCCTAAGCTCTCTCTCCATTCCTGTCTTCTGCCTCCTGACGACCTTAATGTTTTGCACTGTAAGATTGGGTGGCATGTGGCAACCTCCTCTCTGGGACCCGTGACTATAATAAGCTTCTTCCTTCCAAATCTGGCTCTTGTTTCTTCTGTGGCAGCAAAGATTTCACCATACCATATTCCAACTTGCATATTCTTAGAACAGCACATATCTTCACAGTCTCTATATCTCTCTCTGTATATTTTAAGCTAATATATATGAATTAAGTAAACCAATATATATGTATATTAGTTCAAATTCCAAAAAATGTAATAGCTAGTATTATATTGGTTTTTGAATTAATAGCACAAAAAGAAAATTAGTAGAGAGAATTTGAAATACAGAGCTCTAATTAAGATGACACACCCTAGAAGTGACATGGCCTTTAAATAATATTTTGAGTGTATATTTTATATTGATGGATACTAGTGAGCAACCTATTTCCTATATTCTCTGTAAGGAGATCAGAATTACAGTGCACATAACTTTTTTTACATGTTTGCCTTGGAATAGTATGACCATATCAATAAAATGTTGGAATACATAAAAGTAATGTCATAAAAGCAATCTTATAGAAAGGGAGTCACTGATAATCAGGTTTCTGTATCTCATTTTACTCACCTATATTTATGTATAAAGTTGAGTTACATAACATAGAGTTATATAACCATTGTCATAGTCACTATTATGGCTATATGGCAAACAAGATAATGTCTTACATTTTCTGAAAATTGCTAGTTTCTTTTGAATATGAAAAGAAATCTAGAAATATCTGCATGCTTGTAAAAAATTTTAATATGTTCTTTAAAGCTAAACTACAGAATATCAGAGAAAAATAATTGTTTTTGATATTCATAAACATCCAAACTAAGTTGCTTTATTTCTTTATACTATTTGACCTATCTTTATTTTATGACTATTTTTCTTGTTTTTCTTTTTCATGAGTATCTAGAAATAGCCACTGAATGTCTTTTTCTATTTTTGAAATATCTGAAAGGCCTTTTGGCAATCATATGTATTATAACACTTAATTTACTTCTCATAAACTATTGTGTTCACTACTTATTGCATCTGTGGAATTGCAAGACTTGTGAAATATTTTAAATATATAAAATATAAATTTTAGACTTCTTTGTTTATTATTTCTTGAGAGTTTGATGCATTAAATTGTCCTGTGGAGAATAATCTCCTCTATCAATAAAAAATTTCACCCATACTGCTTTCATGATTTGTCCGTTTATCAGCATACAGATTTTACCATGGTATACTATTTCAAAAATTATTGGAAGGCTTCAGTAAACATATACGCTTATAATTACCTTAAATGACATGCCTAACCTTATTCTCTCTCTCCCTTTTTTTTTTTGAAAATTCTTCCATTTTCATTGACATATGTCAAATTAGACATATTTTTAGTATGTCAAAATAATGGAATACTAGAAAGGAAATAAACTGGGACCACATGTGGTTTTTTGCCCTTTTAACATGGTTATTTTTTCTCCCATGGTACACAAGATAACAAAGTAGGGCTGAATCAGTTTCTTTTTTTTTTCTTTTGGCTGCTATCATAAATTATTACAGATTTAGTAGCATGTTGTTTGATCTCATACTTCTATTTATTTATTTTTAATTTAATTAAAATTTTTTTTGTGAGAATATCACTCTGTTGCTCAGGCTGGAGGGCAGTGGCACAATCTCAGCTCACTGCAACTTCTGCCCCCCAGATTCAAGCAATTCTCGTGCCTCAGCTTCCCGAGTAGCTGGGACTACAGGTGTGTGCCCAAGCTGGATTTTTGTACTTTTAGTAGAGATGGGGTTTCACCATGTTGGCCAGGCTGGTCTTGAACTCCTGAGCTCAAGTGATACACTTGCTTGGTCTCCCAAAGTGCTGGGATTACAGGTGTGACAATTTCACAGTTATATTGGTTGCAGAAGTCCCAGCACCATATGACTTAGCCAGGTCCTCTGCTGGGAGGCTCAGCAGGCAAAATCAAGGTGTGGCAGGAAGGTATTCTTATGGGGACCTGGGGAGAAGCTGCCAGCAAGCTCATCAGGCTGATGGTAGAATCAAATTTCCTGTGGGTGTAGGACTGAGGTCCAGATTTTATGGCTTGCTGTCAACTAACTGCTCTTAGTTTCTAGGGGCCTCTTGCTGTTTTCTACACATGGATCCATACATATCAGAGACAGCAAAAAGTACATTAAATCTTCCTCATGCTTGAAATATTCTTGATTTCCCTTTTTACTGCATCTCTCTGATCCTAGTTCTTTGCCATTAAAGGTCCAAATGACTCATCTGAGCCCACCTGGATCAACCAAGTTACTTTCCCTACTGTAAAGTTGGTAACCTCATGTTACCAACTGTTTGCCCAAATGAGGTTGGAGCTGCAATAAAACCATAAAGACTTGTCATCAGTAGAAGTATATAGTAGAAAACAAATGCTATGAGAGTATAACTTGAACTTGCGAAGGGAACAGAAGTATTCCCTGGGAATGTTTTACCACAGACATGAAGCACATGCTTATTTGGGATTTGAACTATTGAAACGATTGAATATAACAAATTTTTTAGCCCCCTGAATTATTAAAACTATCAAATACTACCAATTTACTTGCCTAATGAGTCTTAATATTTTTTAAATTTGCTACATTAAAAATTCACTACAGTGTGGTCAAGAAACCTTAATCTGAATAATTAACATAAAAATAAGGCTCACACTGATAATATTTCTAAAGCAACTTCACAAAACCAACCTAGAGCTGCATGCCTTCTATCTGGATTGCCAAGTATTTTACAAATTAAACCCTGATGAAGATAAAAATTCAATCCAAATTACAACTCACATTTGAATGCAAAGCCTAATAAGTGTAAGTTGTAAACATACTAAAAGGTGAAATTAAACCAAAAGAACTTCAGATAACAGGTGTTTTTAGATCCAAAATATATCAAACAGATGATTAAAACAAAAAATTAATAACAAAATAGAACAATTAGGCTCAAAAGAAAAAAGTAGCATATCTATGCATGGAAAAATTGAGTTTGAAATAAAAAGCCCACAAGTGAATGAAAAAGATTATTCACAATTAGTAAATTAGTAAATTGGATGATAGACAATTAGTAAATTGGATGATAGATTTGAGTAAATCAATCAGAAGACAATATAAAAACCCAAGGAAATGATGATATGAATGATATATTTTATACATTAAAGAAGAAATAGAGAAAATCCAGTTATATGCCAAATTGGGTTGCAGCAGACATCTCAGATATGGTAGAGCAGAGGTCATATTGGAAAATGTTATGACTGCTCATTTTCCAAAATGTATGAAAAGTTTAAATCTTCTGTGTGAGAAAGTCTAGTGAACACAAATGGAATATTTCACAGATATAAAATTATTAAAAGGAATCAAAATGCCAATATCTTCAGAAGAATTTAAATAAAGTTTATAAAATAATGATATTAGGTTGCTAGGATACTGTGAAAACAGAAAAGAGAACAACAATTTAATATTTTAAAAGTTCTTGTATCATAAAACCATTTTGATCCATACATAGCTAAATCATTGTTCAATAATAAGTATATACAAAACAAAGATATTATTAAAAAAGCTGAGATTGTTTAAAACTCACAAAACATCATTTAATGATGAAACAACAAAAAGACAATCAGTAAGGGATGAGAAACAAAACACCAATGAGAAAATAAACTGATAAAAATGTAAGTAAATGTAAATGAGCATTGCTCATAAGGCAAAAAAAGTGATGATGATGATGATGGTGGTGGTACTGAAGTTTTCAAAATAAGACTGAAATTAAATACTGGATAATAAATATTGAGAGTAACAGAAGAATCATTGTAATTAATGCCTTTCAAGGTCATTATATGGTTTGGGAGGCATTTAAAATAGTAATTCAGTTTAAAATTTCATATAATCAAGTATATAAATTGCATTTAAAAGATTCCACTAAAAGATGACAAATATATATAACTTCCATTAATAGAAGGTAAAGTATATACTAAAACTTGAATAATCAGATAAAAACTTGGAAAATGGGACTAAAAAATGAAAAAAAAAAACTCTTGATGAATAAAAAGCATAAAATAAAAATAAATAAATATATATAAATAAATTACATCAGAGAAATAAGTAAACATACTGCTATTAAACATACTAAAATATAGATCTTCCATATTGGATTTTTAAAACTTAAATTTTCGTTAAATTTTACAACTTACATTTTTAAAACTTAAATTTAAAAGAGATATCTAAATATTAAAGACATAAAGTAATCAGAAAAATGCTGACCATCACAAGCTGGGTGAGCTCCTGTAAGGCTGCAGACAAAAGGGAGGAAGGGTCAGGTATAGGTGAGTAGAGACTCAGGTTTGAGTGGAGATACCTAGCAAGGGAAAGAGGGAAGTTAAGTAAATTGAGAAGATCTTCAGACTGCAAGGCAGCTCTGAGAAACTGGTTGATGGAAGCCCTAGAACAAAGACTGCCCATTGATGCTACACTGTAGCACTACACTGGGGAAGCCTGGCCCAGCCCGTCCACCTTGTTCCTAATCACTCTGCATCTAGGAGCCATGTGGCAAGAGCATAGGCTCAGCAGGAATCTTGTGGTGGATAGGCTCTGAGTGACACTGCCCTGGTTGCAACAGTCCATCCCTCAAAGATACAGTTCTCCACTTCTGTGTGTCCTGTTGGCCTCTGTTCCGGAAGGACACTTAGAAGAGTCAGGTGAGTGGAACAAAGTACACCAGTCGTCAATGCAGCTAGTAGGAGCTGCAGCTGGAGTGCCTCCTCTCCCTTCTAGGCACATTCCAAATTCCCCTCATTGCCTCTGCAGTTGGTAGCTGATGTGGAGGATGACCCAAATGCTCATTTCTGAGAGGTCCAGGCCCTGATGCTCAAACCCTTCTCACACTGATGCTGCTGTACTCGTCCATCCATAGTCACCCCTTTGGGAAAGGAGTAGCCAGTGGCATCCCAGTGGATCCCCTGGGCTTCACAGGTGTTTCTCCCCGCACTGTGTAGATGTGACCTTCTCCCACTAATCAGGTGTAGGCATCTATGAAAATGATGACTCCTTTTCTCGTCCAGCTGTCCTTGGAAACAAAGAGTCCTGAGTGCTCAGGTGGCAGCTACAGTTAGTAGATAAGGGAAGCTTTTCTGTGTCTCCTGGTAAGAATGCCTCTTTGGGGACCATGTCCTATTACTCTGCACAACCCAGAATTGTGGAAACAGAAAGAACAAAGGCCTGTAATAAGCAATGGAATTGGTGGTAAATTAGGCCACTCCTACTTCCATCACTTGGCTCTGAGATCCAGGTATTCTCCCAGCACTCTTCCACGCAGAGGCCTGTGTCAGTGCATGTGCTTCATGGGGGATGATGGTCCCAGATCCCAGCTGGCATGTTAGCTGTGCCTTCCACCTGCGTTCCAATGCTTTCCACTGAGGTGACATCCAGATGACGTGGTGTGTGTTACGATCAGTAAAGCCCATGGCCACAAGCCCATTTCCTCACATCCCTCACTGTGAGGTGGATCTTTAATCAGGTACAAATTGGAGGGACTTTCTGCCAGACACTGGCAGCCTCCAGTTAGTGGTACCAGCTAAGCTCTGTAGGCAGGAAATACAAATCTTTGCCAGGATAGATAACTATGCTTCCAACTGAAACCAACTCAATGGTCCCATAGATGGTTCTTTTAATAAACATAAAAACGGACCCTTCTTGTCTTAAAACTTGAAGTCTTAATTTGTTTTATCTGAGTTCTTTCCTCAGGAAACAACCTTCAGTCCTCTCAAAAATAATATCGAAGAGCTGATACTTACCAGATCAAAACATCCAGACAATGAGATGCTGGCTCCCAATTCATCATGATTGCCTCCTTGCTCCTCTCTAGTTCCTGTTTTCATACACATTGTTACATTGCTTCCCACCTATATAAGCCCCCCAGCTGTAGTCAGGGAGATGAATTTGAGACTGAGCTCCTGTCTTCTGGGCTGCAGCACCTGATCAAGCTTTCTTTGTTGTCAATAATCGTTGTTTCCGTCACTGGCTTTCTGTGTGGTGAACAGCAGGACCTAAACCTAACCCTTGGTGTTTCAGTAACACAAGGATGAGATACCAGTTCTCACAGAGCGGAAGGAGGCCAACCAATTAACTTTCCATCAAGAACCTAGTTGGTCTTTGTGAGGAATATGGCCTATGGGCATTGTCTGTTGATGGTGGTGGACACTCAGGTGTTGCAGTGGTTAGCTTAGTTGCTATACACCCTCCGTCTCTGCCACTGTGGCCACTCTCTCTTCTATTGGCAAGTTCTGGATGAAGAAGGATGCATAATGCCAAATGGCTGAGTTCTATCTTCTGCTTAGCTGTTCAGTAGCTGCCCCTGAGTGGATGAGTGGATGCCCGCTAGTGGGCATTAAGCATGAGCTATGACAGTCCTCACACTTGGTGCCCACTCCCACAAGTCAGCAGCAAACCTTTAGTGCAGACTGCCTTGTCCATGGTTTTCCATTACTATTATTTCCAGGTCCCTGAATGGCCATTAGGAATAGAATGAAAGGCCAGTTTTGAAATGGGAGAAGATGTTTGAAATTTCATATGGTTGAATAGAAGTAAAACTTTAGATTATATGAAAGTCCTTCTAGTAGAGATATATGTGTAACTACTATTTGCTATAATCATGCAAACAGTTATTATATAGCAAACAACAATTTATTTTCTATAATGGGAACACAGTAAATTTTTTTTGATGGAATCTCTCTCTATCGCCACACTGGAGTGCAGTGGCGCAATCTCAGTTCACTGCAACCTCTGCCTCCCAGGTTCAAGCCATTCTCCTACTTCAGCCTCCTGAGTAGCTGCAACTACAGGCACACGCCACCACGTCCAGCTATTTTTTTTTGTATTTTTAGCAGAGACCAAGGTTCATCACGTTGCCCAACGTGATCATGATCTCCTGACCTCGTGATAGGCACATCTTGGCCTCTCAATGCTGGGATTACAGGTGTGAGCCACCGCGCCTGGCCAGTAAATATTTTTGAAATCATAGGTCACAAAGGCTCTGTTGCAATTACTCATATCTGCCATCGTAGCACCCAGGCAACTGCAGGCAACGTGGAAATCAGTGAGCGTGACTATTCTACAGCACAGAACGGGCGCTAGATTTCAGCCTACAGGTCATACTGGTAAGCAAATGAAATGAATGATCAAAATGATATTTATAATGTGCTAGCAGTTGCTTAAAGCTTTAAAAAATTTTAAATAAAATACTTTTAAACATATGACAACTATTTTTAATGCAGAAAATGGCAATTCATTCCTAGGTATATTTTAAAAATTAAAAACAAATATCCGCAAAAGACCTGTAGAACAATATTTATGGCATATTTATTCATAGTAATCCCAAACTAGAAACAGCTCGAGTCCATCATTAGCAGAATGAATAAACAAAATATGACTTATTTATATGATGAAACAGTATTGGACATTAAAAGAAAATGAACTACAACAAGAATGAATCTCAAAATATTTTGGTAATAGCAGCTTTATTTTAAAAAGTATAGTATGTATGCCAAATGTTTTGTTTCCATTAAGTTCTAGAGCAAGTATAATTAATTTATGGCAAGAAAAAGATCAGAATAGTGATTGCATCGAGGTGGGGGTCATGTGGGGATTTAATAGAAAGTAGCATTTCAGGAGTGGTAAAAATATTCTCTATATTTTTAGAGGCTTAAATTACACAGGTATATACATGGTCAAAACTTATCAAAAAATAAGCTTATATTTTGTGCATCTTATTGTACGTGAATTTTACCTTTAAATAAAAAAATATAAATACATATTGTACTCTAGATTACATGCTTTGTGAGGCATTTAGGGGTGTTTTTATGTCAGCAACTTACTTTTAAAACATCAGAGAATAAGATTGGTTAATATATGAATGGAGGGAGGATAGATGGATACAATTTTAAAGAAATAATAATTGTAAAATCTAAACGGTTAGTATTTGGCAATACTAAATAATAAATACTAAAATCAAACTGGTTAGTATTGGGCTGCCTTAATATGTTCATGTTCCTATAAAAGAATACCTGAGGCTGGGCAACTTGGAAACAAAAGAGATACACTCCAGTCTGGACAACAGAGTGAGACCCTGACTCAAAAAAAAAAAAAAGAAGAAGAAGAAGAAAGAAAGAAAACAAAGAAGAAAAGTTTATTTGACTCACAGTTCTACAGGCTGTACAAGTAGCAAGGCCTCAGCATGTGCTTCTGCTGAGGGCTTCAGGCTGCTTCCACTAATAGTGGATGGTGAAGGGAAGCTGATGTATACAGAGATTACCTGGTGAGAGAGAAAGCAGGGAGGGTGGGGTTCGGGGAGCAGATGCCAGGTTCTTTTTAACCACCACTCTGGTGAGAATGAATAGAGTGAGCACTCAGTCACTACAATGAGAATGGCACCAAGGCATTCATGGGGAATCTGCCGCATGACCCAAACACCCTCCTTTAGGCCCCACTGCCAACATTGGGAATCACATTTCAACACGAGGTTTACAGAGTCAAATATTCAAACTATAGCAAGTGTTATTCATGATAAAATTATTTTAATGTTTATGTATGTTAGAAATTTTTCATAATAAGATATTGGAAAAAATAGGAATTGTAAGCATCTTATTCAGAATAATGGTATTTGCTATTATGATTTTATTCCTGTGGCTTAAATTGCATTATAGAAGAAGTAATGACTTATCATGGAGAATGTATAGAAAAACAGTGTGAAGTTACACTTTTATATTGGGTTAATTTCTTTTTTCTTTTTTTTTTCTTCTTTTTTTGTGAGACAAAGTCTCGCCCTGTCACCCAGGCTGCAGTGCAGTGGCGCTATCTCGGCTCATTGCAATCTTCCCCTCCAGGTTCAAGCAATTCTCTTGCCTCAGTTTCTTGAGTAGCTGGTACTATAGGCGTAGGCCACCACACCTAGCTAACTTTTCGTGTATGTTTTAGTAGAGACGGGGTTTCACCGTGTTGCCCAGACTGATCTCCAGCTCCTGAGCTCAGGCAATCTGCCAGCCTTGGCCTCCCAAAGTGCTGGGATTACAGGTGTGAGGCACTGCGCCTGGCCTATTTGGTTTAATTTCTATTAATGTATTCAAATAAACTTGCTTAAAATTAATTTTTTGTTGTCTATGAATCTGTTTTTCATGGGTTATTGAGTTCTAGAAAGATTCTGTTAATTAATGTAAAGAAATTTTTCCCTAGATAAATAATAGTCACATTCTGTATTTTTGTTTTACTGTAACATTTTTGTTCATACATTTCATGTGAACTAAATAATGCATTCTACAATGATCTTTAGTAAAGGAATTAATTTAAACATGGCTTACTAAAATATTTACATAACTCAGTAATCAAAGTAGGTACTTAAACATTTCTGGCAATATGGTTGACATATGCTTAAAACAAAGTAATTTTCTTAAATTTGGGGTAAATTATTCTCTCTTTTCTCTTTCTCTTTTTTTTTGAAAGGTAGGTATTCACATTTTTCTCATTAGAAGCTCTCGGATTAAACACTCCGATTTTTTCCAAATTCAAAAAGAGATATAGGAACACATTCTAAGGCTGTCATTCTTTTGCAACCTTAAATTGGTACTATGTTTATTTTAATATTATTTATTAATTTATATTCTTACACAAATTTAAGCTTTTTCTTTCTTTCTTTTTCTTTTTTTTTTTTTGTCTCTATTACTCGTGCAGGACACTGGAACCAAGTTAAGTTAATCTATTATATAGTTTTTTTGCCAAATTTTTTTAAATAAAAATCATTCTGTTTTTCTTATTTTCTTAAAACTTGACACAGTTACAAGGTATAATTAATTGTGTCTTTCACATAATATTAGTATTTGGTAGTTTATAATAATTACCCCATAGTGTAGACTGAGTAGCATCCTCCAAATTCATATGTTGAAGCCCTAAACCCAATAACTCAGAAGGTGGTCATATTTGGAGATAGGGCCTTTATAGGCCATTAATGTGAAATGAGGTCATATGGGTGGGCCCTAATCCAAAGTGACTGGTGTTCCTATACGGTGTGGGGATTAGGCCACAGACACACACAGAGGGAACAACAGGGGAGCACATGGGGAGAAGATGGGCATCTACCACCCAAGAAACGAAGCCTCAGAAGAAACCAATCCTGAAGATAACCTTGATCTTGTACTTCTAGGCTGCAAGATGGTGCTTAAGTCTCTCTGTCTCTTGAACTTTGTCATGGTTGCTCTGGGAAACTAACAGGATGTTGGCCCTCATTCCTCGAATTATCCCTCAGGACAAAAAAGTCTGGAAAGCGTTTTCAAGTTTTGTCAGGTTTAAATAATATGTGATATGTCTCATTTATTTTGGAAAAGATACAGTTTGCAATGACACCAATGGATGGTCATTTTAGATGCTCGTATAGAACTGACACAATGGGTTAAAAAGGAAACAAAGACACTTAATCTAGATTTATTTATTTTTATTCCTGATATGACATAGCTTTTGAAAAATTTTAAAGATTGTTTAAGAAGATGGAACAGTAGGTGGTTATATTGTGTACACACCTACTCTCCTCATGAGTATTGTGTCTGGATTTTAAAATATCTACTGACAACATCAGTCACAAATTCACTAAATGCTGTGAGTGAAGCAAGTTAGATGGAATGGAAGAAAATGTACTCTTGGAAAAAAATGTGTTAGATTACTCACTCTGATGCCATAGATATATGTGAATAGCTGAATAAACTTATTTTACATAAGAGTGGACATATGCTATATATCTAAATTAATATGCCATTTATGTAATATGTTAATTAAATATCTGTAACAAAGTGAATGAATCTTAAAATTAGACATTTAAATACTTCATTTACGTCCTTAGAATTTAGATACCCAAGTTCACGAAAAATCTTTCGTTGTGTTAAGGAATATATGATTATTCATTTAGAATAGGCCAGTAGGAGACTGTGTGTCTCTCTCTCTCTGTGTGTGTGTGTGTGTGTGTGTGTGTGTGTCTGATGCATCTATTCTGCTTCTGTAATCAGAAAAATTGCCCTCATAAATAAATTGAGGAAATGTTTCAGCATAAGATAAAAAGAGGGATGCACTGACTGCTTGAAACAGTATAACTTGTGTTCTCTGAAGTCCTTGCCCCTCTGTTGTACCAATGAGCCTTCACAATAGCAACAAGGGATTCTAGATATTCCCTCTGCTGAAGTCCAGACAGTAAGTGACTACCCCTTCTGCCCCTGCTTGTTAGTGCAGCACTTGCCAGAGGGGCACGGAGGCGGGAGGAAGAATGCGTGAGGGTGTCCATCAGTTATTCAATCCATCTGCTTTACTCTCCACACTTTTTCCTTTCCACATGGACCTTGGAATCCTCCGGCTCAGGGGAGGGAAGCCATGGCCCTGCCCCTACCCGGTGCCTCTTCCTAACCAACCAGGATAAGAAATCAAATAGTCTCTCTGCTGAGGGAGAGAAAAGATGAATAGTCACATATGAAGCCAAGTAATCTGCCCCTCTGAAGTGGGACTTACATCCTAGGTGTCTTGGGCCAAATGGACCAAGAAAGAATGGTAACCCTGCTAGACAAAATTGGTAATAGAAGGCAGTGACAACTTCCCATTTTCTCTGGTGAGATTTTGGAGAGGGAGTAGCTGACTGCTGTTCATATCACATCAGCATTGTACAGCAGCAGTGAAAGTCAAGAGGCATCACACTGCTTCTACTGTTACAGAATATCCAGGAGACTGGAGAGACCAATGGGTGAAACAGGAGGATTTTATTAAGGTGGCCACCTGCTCAGCGGATTAGCATCCCAAGTCTGAGCCCAGGAGAATGAAATGGGGTACTTTTTATACATCCAGGATGATGTTCCAGCTAACAGGTTTACAGAAGTCAGAACAAAGAACAGTTAATTTGTAACATGTGATGTACATTTGAAAAAATAGCATTTTCTGAAATGCATTGTACATTATTTGAATGTTATCTTACCCTGTGACCTTGCAGCTAGTCACCAAGAAAAACAAGAATCTTGAGATGCCTGAGAACTTTGCTGAGAATGTGGGGAGAATAGATAAGGTAGGCTTTACAGGGAGTTAGTTAATTTTAAGCAGAGCTGGGGGTTAGCTTTTATATCAAACAGCACACAACACAGCACAATTTAATTTATTATACAGCAGCTACAAATGATAAGGTTTTATTTTTACTATTTTTGCTATTATTTAATTCTCTTCCTCACTATCAGAAAGAATCAAGAGGTCCTGGAGTGGCTTGGGGCCTTCCGTGGGTAAACTAGACTCCATGGACCAATGCAGAGAAAATGGTGGAATGTAACTGTGCTGCAGATTGAGTAGACGAGGGCATTGCTGTGACTACCAGGGCAATTTAAAAATAACACAAACCCCATCTTTGTTCTGACCAAGATGATCGGGGACAAGAACAGACATCATTTTGAGTGACAGTTGGGCATAAAGCATGAAACTCACTCAAAGATAATGCTGAAATTATCAGGATCAACAACTACAAATCTGTGTGTCAGCCAAGCATCACATCACCATCTTTTGAGCTCCTTTTCAACAGCTGCACAACAGATTGCAGATGAGTGTGGGAGGGGTGTTAGCCAAGAACACTTCCAGAGTGAAGACACCAAGGGATGAGATTTATCCCTACTGAGACTTTAGGCGTCACTGCTCTGATAATTATGTCACTGAATAAGAGTAATACATCTCTTGTTGAAATGAAAGATTGGAACTATTAGTCTTACAATAAAACTGTATGAATAAAACTGAATTGAGGAATTATTCAAATTCTTATATTCACTCTTAATTATTTAGAAGTCAGGCTACAAACAAAGGCAACATTATTTATAAAAATGCAACTGTTAACCTAGCAATATTATTTTATATGCACAAACCCAATAGAGCTAAATTCACATCAATCTGACAGTTTATGAAAACAGCTTGTTGGAAGATTTTGAAAGAAAATCTGTTAGTTAAAGAGCCAAATGCTATGTTTGTAAGTAGTACAGTGAGAATTATACTCTGTCCTCCAAACATAACTTCAGTTCTTTAAACTCATATTCAAATCACTATGAAATAGAAAACTCACTTAAACGCTATTTTTAAAACCCATAATTTTGAGACAGTCTCCCTCTGTTGCCCAGGTTGAAGTGCAGTGGCGTGATCTCAGCTCATTGCAACCTCTGCCTCCAAGGTTCGAGCAATTCTCCTTCAGCCTCCCAAGTAGCTACGCCTACAGGCATGCACCACTATGCCCAGCTAATTTTTGTATTTTGGTAGAGACAGGGTTTCACCATGTTGGCCAGGCTAGTCTTGAACTCCTGACCTCAAGTGATCTGCTTGTCTCAGCCTCCCAAAGTGCTGGTATTACAGGTGTGGACCACCGTGCTTGGCCCCAAACATATTTTTAATTTTGTGATTATCAAATAGACTTCTCAGATAGCTAAAATTTTAAAACGTTTGAATAATGCTTCCCCCTGAAAATCTGACACCTGATGTATCAAGTGAGCATTGTCCCATAATTTTTGAAACAGATCAGGACCCCTCATGTGGCTGTTAAGGCTGCATGTCCTGCCTGCTGCATGCTCCCTACCCTCATCTCAGACCAGCTGCTCCCAGTTTCCTGTCCTCTCCAAAACCCTGGTCTCTTTTTGTCTGTTTGTTCCAGTTTCTCAAAAGTGCCTTGCTCTTTCCCTTCCCAAATTTTTGTGCGTGCCATTCGTCTCTTTGAATAATTGAGCCCAGCCTACCTTTACAAGTGGCACCTTTTCCTTTTGTAGATCTCAGATTAACACTACCCTTTACCTGCCCTCTGCTTTCCCACCTTCCCCACCACAACTGGCTCCAACTCCACCTTCATCACCTGACCAGTTTACCTGTTCTCAGAGGAATTGGTAATTTTCTGCATAGTCTTCATTCAAGTTTGAGACCATTTCCTTTGGGAAATTGTTATTTGATTAACATCATTTTCCTCTTCCAACTTTGTAAGATTCTTGAAGGATCTAAGTGTTTGTTTTGTTACCATCATGTTTTGAGTTTGTGACATATAGTATATGCTCACTAAAATGTTTTCATCTGTTAACAATATAATGCCAAGGGGCAAATAACATAAACTAATCTTATATGTTTCTAAAAGTCTATTAGTTGATTATCATTCTTTGGAGAGATGAAGGGCAAAGTAAATTATTATTCTGAAAGCATACTGACCAGCCAACATCTGCCCAATCAGCTGGTAGAGAGAATGAAGTGTAAATGAGAAGTGCAGGGTTCCCTCTTGTGGACCTCTTAACTTCTCCATGCATAAAGATTCTGGTGCACAGATCAGTGAATTTGAATATACAGTCAATGAAAGAGACAGCGGGTCTACCCTTTACAGGCTGTTTTTGGGTATTCACAATGTCAATACCTTCATTCTTACCATAGGAAAACCCACGTCCCAAGACAAGCTTTAGAGTCACATCCTGAGAGAAGGAAGAGAGAAGCACATGACCTTTCTCAGGTTTTTATTTAGATTTCAGAGTCATTTTTCTCAGGTAGCAATGGTAGTGTATTAGTGGCACAGAAAAGAGCTACATTTTAAAAGTTGAATCTAAGAGTTCATCTTTATTCTATTATGTAGTTTTTGCTAAATTTTTAAAAATAAATATCATTCTGTTTTTCTTATTTTCTTAAAACTTGACATTAGTTACAAGGCATAATAATTGTGTCTTGAAATCATCTTTGTGTGATTTTCTCTAGGTATATAACTAGAAATTAATTGCATTAATAGTTTCTAATTTATCCTGCTTTTAAAAGCAATCTGAAGATGCAGATCAAGATTTCATATGAACTTGCGTTGTATCTTTTGCTCATACCCTGTTCATATGAACGAGGTTGCTATGTGGTCAGTGAGGGAATCCCCAAAATGGTAGGAGGAGGAAAATTAGAGGAAAGAGGCTTACATGTTTCAAATTAATACACATACAATGTATAAACAATGCACTGTTTTCAGTAACTGTATTTGGAACTCCGCTTTGCTTTTCTATGCATTTTTCACGGTGCCCTCTTTCCTTTAATAATATTTCCTCTAGTCATCATGATAATTCCTGCTACCACAGCCCCCAGTGTCACTTCTTTTGGAATTATAATGTAGTCTCCTTAGTGTCTCATCATTTTATTAATTTAAAAAACAGCCCAACCTTCAAATCACAGTTCCTGCAACAGGACCATGGATTATTTTGTGCAGAGAATGGCTATCCTATGCCTCAGTGTAAAGTGCATCCAGGAAAAGTCAAATCTGTAGCAAGATTGCTACCCAGCCTTCTCATGGAATCTCTTCACCTCTTTTGATTTAACATAAGAACACTAGGTAATAGGGCTTTTTAAAAATAAACATCTCATTATTATTTCATTTACGAATCTTCTACTCTAAACAGGTCAAGAAAATTACGTCAGAGGGTAGCTTTGAGAATTTAGTGGCATAATATGTTAAAAGAATGAGAAAACACCTACAGAAACATAAAATATTATTTTTGTAAAATCATTTTTAATTTTTTTACAATATCTATAAAGCTAACCACAGAAGTCAGAATAATGCCACAAGGCAAGATAAATAACACTTCGATAGGCAGGAGTTAATGCGTAAAGGATTAATGGGAAGGCCAAAATGTCAAATACCCAAACAGACACAAGCCAATCACGGGAGAGAGAAAGGGAGTGGAGGGGTGGGGAAGGGGAAAAGTGATGAAGACAACTGGGAAAACAGGTTAATGTAGCCACCGTTAAAGCCATTTATATCAAGAAGTTGCAGACATTTGCAGAAGTGTCGTGGCTCCAAGTTTCCATCATCCAAGTAACATATTTCTGTGGAAATCTTCTCTGTCCTATTAGAAATTATCACGTTCTTTTATCAAGGGAAACATTTTAAGGGCTACAGTGCACTTGTTTGTGTTAGTGTCAAGTGTGAGAGTTTATGTAAGGGGATATATAATCAGATGCTTTGTTTTGTTGTTTAATTTAGCTTTGGGTGTTACAAGCTAGGCTGTATTGTGCCTTTGGATGAAGAAGATTAAACACTGACACAGTCTACTGTGGATGAGCCTAGATGTCTGTGCAGGGGTGGGGAGGAGGGTACACTTCCCTCCATCTCTCCAGCAAAGCAGAATGCACAATTATTTTGACCTGGTGCCACATGAAAGCTGGAAGTGATGTGAAAATACTTTCCTCATACTTCGAGTCAAAATCTTAGGCAAAATGCCATCTTTCTTACGTTTTGAGCAGCCAGCTCTACAATGGAACTTACAAATAATAACTGAGAATGAAATGAAAACAATTTGTGTTGTGCAGAGATAACAAAACATGCATAAGAGGAAGAAGAGGTAAGTACCTCATGACCAAAGAACATTCTTTGTAAAACACAAATTTGACTATTTTTTTTTTGTCTCATTCCAAAAACAGGGAAAGAAAAATGCTGTTACTGAGGACTCAGTAGTGGGTGGTGGATAAATAGCATCAAGAAGGATGTACTAATGATGGTGTCTTAAAATAAGTAAAGGCAATTTTTGTTGGCCAGAAGCCATACCCTATAATTTATTATGTTCAATCCAAACAGTGTGATTCATTAAGAATCCTGAGAATGAGATGTGACGTCTGAAAGTATTCATGCAGGACACTGGAACCAAGCTAAGCTAATTATTTGAAAGAAAAAATGTGCAAGTAATGCCCTAATCATTTCCACTTGAAGCACTAACCAAATCAAAGCAAAATTTCTGATACTCCGTGCATTTAAACAGGGTAAGAGAACACTTCAGCATTAACTACAGAAAACATTCTGTCAAAATAAGAGTTATTATAACAAAAATGACTTTGGCCATCAGTTGTTACGTGTTATGCCTATTTGTAATGTTAGCTTGTAATAAAAATATTGATATATTTTCTCCATGTATTAGTCAATTATATATTTTTGTATTACATTGAGTTTTCAGAGAGACTCCAGAACAACGTATATAAAATGTACATTATATATGATATAAAAAATTATTGTACTATTACTAGTAAATTAAAATCATATTATTAAAATGACACAATTAAAAAATTATTTTAGTATAACCCAAGCAAATGTACACTTTCATCTTATATTTACAAGGCTCCCTAAGAACCATAATAAGTTGTTTTTCTTTACCTTCTGGTTTATAGAAGTCATCTCTTCTTTGCAGAGTACTTTCTGGCGATAGTAATCCTGGAGCTTTTTATAGATTGCATATTTCCAGAAAGCAAAGTCTCGTTTAAGTTCGTCCTCTTAAATATATGCAGTAGTTTATTAGAGCTACTAATTTGTACTACTAGTATTATAGTACTACAAATCTAATTTTATAAAGTTCTCTGCTTATGTGAAATACAAACAGTGAATAATGTTGAGAGTGATGTTAAGAGCTTAACATATTGTTAAGTTTTGAAAACATTGAATTCAGTCTGTCAACTCAGGGGCAAGGTGGTAGCAGAGGCTAGAGACTTTCTGAGTTTTCTGAAGACAGTGACTGTTAATCGTTCAGATCCCAAAGAAGTGTCTGGAGCCAGCATACATTCATTCATTTATAAAGCTTTTACTGGGGACTCAAGTTGTTCCGGGAATCATGACATAGGATAATGAATATAAACATGGGCACAAACAACACCAAGACATCATTCTATTTTTTTCTGTATTCGTTCATGCTACTGTAAGTGAGTTACTTACTCTAAAACTAAATGCTTAGAAATGGGCAAAATAGGCTGGGTGCAGTGGCTCACGCCTGTAATCCTAGCACTTTGGGAGTCTGAGGCAGGCAGATTGCCTGAGCTCAGGAGTTCAAGACCAGCCTGGGCAACACAGTAAAACCCTGTCTCTACTAAAACAAAAAAAATTAGCCGGGCATGGTGGTGTGCGCCTGTAGTTCCAGCTACTCAGGAGGCTGAGGCAGGAGATTCATTTGAACCCTAGAGGTGGAGGTTGCAGTGAGCCTAGATTGCACCACTGCACTCCAACCTGAGTGGCAGATCGAGACTCCATCTCAAAAAAAAAAAAAAAAAAAAAGGAAAAAGAAATGGACAAAATAAGCTGGATAGCACGGCTCTGAAAAGTTAATCACCAACAGCTTTAGTTTAATAGACAGGATTTGCTATCGTTTAAAAAAAATTTTAAGGGGCTGGAAAAATAATCTCAGTAATCTCTGATGCAAAAACAACATATCTGCTTTTAAGAACATTTCAACTATTTAGTGATAAAATGGCAATGATTTTCTATTTCATCAGTGTTTGCCAGTCTTTGTAAAGAAGCAATACCTTGAATGAGATGAAATTGGTACACAAATAAGGAAAACTAAATCTTTATACAATTCTGTACTTACACATGGCTATAATAGTATACTATAATAATACTGAAAAAATTTAATCACTTTTTAATAAGTGTTTATATGTAGATCCTGAACTGGGGCATGCAATAAGAAAATCAAGCTAAAAATTCTCAGCCACCAAAAATATCTTGATTCTTTGCTAATTGCCTACTTAAAATACAACAGACTATTTACAAATACTTTAAAGAAAGAAATTACATGTTCTGGATAACATTTCTTATAACATTTCTTATGCTGTTACATTTTCTGGGAAGTGCTTAGCCCTATTTAAAGAAATTAATTGCATCTTGTATCTTTTGAAAGGATTAATGGAATGTTTCAATGTGTACTTTCAGATTTCAGAGAAATGTTAAAAAATCAGAATGGCCTTTAAGTTTCAAAATTCAAATATCCTGAAGTACAAATGGAAGCATAACTGTTGTATCACATAAATGATACCTGGGCAAAAAATAAAGAGAATGGGTGAGTAAGTAAAACTTTTTTACTTTGAGAACCATGATTTGACTCTTGGTATCCCCAGAAAGGGCTGACAGTGGGTGAAAGTCAGTATAAGAAATATAATCCAGGGTTTCCAAACATATTAGCATTGTTGACACATGAACCGGTTCTGACAGATATGAACACTGGAAAGTTAATATAAATTAGCCAAACTGTTCACATCATCAATTAGTCCCCAGCTCAGTGATATTCAGGCTACCTGTTCTTCCTTTTCTGAAAAAACTTTGAGTCTCTCCCTCTAATAACCACTCTGGGATCCCTTTCTGTCATAATCAGTGTTTTCATTTTATTAAATTACTTCATCTTTCTGTTAAGCTCTATGTCATAGGTGAAATGGCGAATAGAACATTTCAATATCTTTGATAACAAGAACACTAAAAACAAACCTAATTTAGAAGTCAAAGAAGTTTTTGAGACATGCATTTGCACACTCATGTAATATAAGCTCATTTTAGTCCTGAGTAAATGGTATTATATATTAGCCTTAATTCATGTAAGATGAAAATACAATTTGATCTGTCCACATCAATTTAGCACCATTGATTTAGCACCTTTGTGTAAAACATCAGTTTTTCAATAAATGGTAAAATGCAGCTGCCTCTTCTTCTTCTTCTTTTATTTTTTTTTTTTTTGAGACAGAGTCTTTCTCTGTCACCTAGTCTGGAGTGCAGTGGCGCTGTCATGGTTGATTGTAGCCTCAAATTCCTGTGCTAAAAGCAGTCCTTCTGTCTCACCCTCCCAAGTAACTAGGGTCACAGGCACTTGGTACCATTCACAGCTCATTTGAAAAAATGTTTTTGTAGAAACAGGATCTCACTTTGTTGACCAGGCTGGTCTCAAACTCCTGGCCTCAAGGCATCCTCTTGCCTCAGCTTCTCAAGGCACTAGATTATAGGCCTGAGTCACCTCACTCACTAACCTATACTTTTATGAAGTGTTTGTTTTAATTATAGTTTTATGTGTTTATACATATATATATTATCTTAAAAATATATAATATAAATATAAATTTTATATATTATATTCACATGTTTATATTTATGTACATTATTTTCTTTTAGATTGCCTTTATTGAATTATAATTTACATACAATAAATTTTTACACTTCTAATGTAGTTTGATAAATTTAGATAATTGTAGATAGTCATGAAGTCATCACCAATCAACCGGTCTATGACATTAAAAAGTTTCCTAATTCCTCTTTGCAATAGTTAATCCCCTCTTCTGACCTCTGGCCCTAGAGAATCCCTGGTCTCTCTGTCCATGTTGTATATCATTTTTTTTTTTGTTTTCAGAATTTCATGTAAATAGAATCATAAAGCATGGAGTCCTTTGTTTTTTACTTCATTCACTTGTGTTTGCATATATTAATTTTTCCAGTGCATTGCTAATTAGTATTCTATATGATGGAAACATAGCAATTAGTTTATAATTCACCAGTTGATGGTCATTTAATTTTTTCTGTTTTTTGTTTCTATTATGAAACATGGTTTTATGAACATTCATATAGAAGTTTCTGTGTGGATGTGTGATTTTGTGTTTTGGTTTTTGTTTTTCTCTGGAATACATACCTAAATGTGGCATTGCTGGGTCATAGGATGTGAGTGTGATTCTCAAAGAAAAAAGATGACCACATGATATTAAATGGGTAACATTAGTACTTGGGAGAATAACTGTGAGAAAATAGGGAGAGAAGCAAAAAAGAGAAGGCTGCAAGAAGTTTCTGACTGCAGTAAATCTGCAGCAGTGTGGAGGAGGTGGGTGAGAAGATCCAATGGAGTCCAATTCGGTGAGTCAGAGAAGCCATGGTATATCCTGAAGCCAAAGTCGGTGAGCGGATGACTGACTCCCCAGGCTGTTGTTGAGGGTCCGCCCTGGTAACATGGTCACACTCCATCACTGGCTGGGGGCAGTGTGTTACGAGCATAGCCTCACTACAGAAATCATGGTGTAAATCAGAGTACAACAATTGGGCCTATCGATCACCTCTGCTTCCTGTCGTTGGAGGTCTGGGGAGTGCTTTCTCCCACCCACCACGTGTGTGAGAGGCTGCTGCTGTGTGCTTCATTCCCACTAGTGAGGGAGGAAAGGTCTCAACCCCTTCACATCTCACACTTTTCTTTTTGACTTCCCCTATCTAATGGAACACCAAAGAATCTTCTGTTGGATGATCAACCTTGGAGTTGCAAGGGTGGAACCACGGGAATTATTAAGAAGCTATTAAGGTGGTCTCGATGGCAAATGGCATTAATCTAAAGTCACAGTTCTAAATGTGTGCTCCCAGGGGGACACTCAGGGTCTCTTGGGTCCACTCAGGAGTCTATGAGGTCGGAACCCTTTTCGGTTCTAAGCCTTTCACTTTCTAACTCTTATACATACGTGTACCATGGAATTTTCTAAATGCAACATGACCTGATAGTTAAGTTGATCTGATGACTAATGCAATGTTTGCTCATCTATTCTGGTATTTTCTAGAATTTTCTAAATCGGAGTAGGTTGTCGTATGTGTGTTTTCAGAGATTATTTACCCTATTTTTAAGTATTTAAACTGTGCTGTTTTCAGCTACCTTTGGTTACACCTGTAAAAATCTTTGTGATCACATTAGTATTCAAGAAATCATTAGTTAGAAATCCGCACAACTTATTTGCTGCCATGCAAAAAATCAAGAAGTACACTCTGAAATTTTATCTAAACATTTTAAAACTTTTCTAAATTTTTGAATTTTGCTTAACAGATTCTTTTCAAATTTAATATTTTTAAACTAAAGGAATGTATCTATTTTAAATTTAAAAAATGGAAAACAGACTCATTTTTCAATCCTAGCTCACTATTTATTTCTTAAAATGCTGAAAAAAAAATGAACCTAACATAAGAGAAAATTGTCTGGCCCATAGAATAGGAAATCTTTTCCAAAGCAATTGGCTATAACTACAAATAAGAATTAAATAATGCAAAATGTCATCATTCCCTTGACTGTATATATGTTAATGACATCATTTTAACAACAGGAAAAATAATACCGGGGTAGTGGTTATGATAGGATCATTTTGAAACCAATAATTTAGAGTTGTAAAAGTTGATTAATTATCATAGATGTGATCAACTCTTTAAAAACCAATGCTTATCTGGTACATTTTTCCAATGCACAAATAAAAAGAACACTGATACCTCTTGCTGGGAACATTGTCATATTCCATTGATTGTGAAAGCACACACAATAGCGTGATGAGCATCAAAATCTTGTACAATTGACATTGCTGAATACTTGTAGAAAGCAATGTCAGTAAAATAAATCAAGGAAGTGACATTTTCACGGATACAGTAACTCACCAAATTATAGCTTTAGCTGTAAATGTGCAGGATAAATTAGTATTTTGTTTTCAAAATAACACATTTAACATTCAAATGGATGTACAGATACAGATAGAGCTTTCTTTTGCTAGTATTCATCTGGTATCAACAACACATCATCAAAACCAGTCATGAATTCTTGGTGATAATCGTAATTAGTGTGGAAATACTGAAAATGATAAAAACCTCTTTTTGAGTTCCATGATTGATCCTGGAGCAACTGTGAAGGCTGAACTGCCACAAGACACAAAAGACTTGCAAAAACACTGTGACCAGGCTTTAGCCTGGCCTCCACCTGCACTGCACATGTCCCAAAGCTGACTCCAAGTCCCTGAGCCCCTATGCTAAGTCTTCCCTTAGGAAAATGCAATGTTGCCAAACTGCAAAAACTTACATTGTCCCAAACTACATTGTCAAACCGTTTTCAGAGATTCTCCACTTATCCCCCTTCTGTAATTTTCTGTTCCCCTATAGCCCACCTAATTCCTTTTTGTTTTTCCTTTTTTTTTATTTTGACACAATGTTGTTTTGACACAATGTTGTTTTGACTTTTACACTAATGGTGAAAAACTGATGGCGGGTGATATTCCTGGAGCTTTAGCATGAATCAAGGCAGCAGAAATAAATTGCATGAGTAGTCATGAAACTGGTCACTGCCACAAGCTCCCAGTTAAAACTAATGCCAGTTTTACTTAGTTATGAACTTTCTAAGCAGTAAGATACATTTAATGTTATTAGTCCAGGCTCCTGAGTATACATCTATTTAATATTCTGTGTAATGAATCTGAGAATATAAATCCCTCTGCTGCATCCTGAAACCCAATGGTTGTCCCCAGAAAAAGCACATCGTGGTTGAGTTTCAAGTTTAACTAGTTGCTTTTTTCACTCAATACTATTTTCAATCAGAAAAGTATCCATAGAAAAACAGTAGTTTTTCAGGCTTATGTGTTTGTCAGATATGTCTGAAAAAAAAAGTAAGACTCTCAAGTATTTGTAATCCATGCATATATGTATCATATATACATACATATATAATATATATACATACATATATATAACTTTAAAGAAATACAATTTTGAAAAACTTATATGGTAAGTTAAGCTGTAAGCTACTTATTTACCATGGTAAAATAAATATCTTCCAATACTTAAAGAACTTTCACGTGAGATTTGTGACAATATTGATGAGCACATTTATTTAATATTATGTGATTAAAATTGGCAACACCTGAAAGATCTGCATAATTCAGTAGACCAGTATTTTCCAAAATGACCTATTAATAAGCTATAATGCTTTGTATGTGTGGGTAAAAGATTCTTTCAAAGTATAAGATGTATCAATGGATTTTAGCATAAAGATAAACAAGTTATTTGACATAATTATGCATTTCACATCACAATTACTCTTTAAGAAACTGCCATTTGAGAAGTTTCAGTATGGTAGCAAATAAAAATAATCCATATTTATCTGAAAAAGCTTGCTAAATACTCTTTTTTAGCTACCTTTTTATGTAAGGCCAGATTTTCTCTGCATACTTCAACCAAAATAATACACTGCAAAAATGTGTAATGCAGAAACAAATGTGAGAATCCAGTGTCTTTTATAAGCCAGATATTAAAGAAAATTTCAAAAATGTAAAACAATGTTACTTTAAAAAATTGTAACTTACAGTTGTTTATAAAACTATGTATATTAACATGCACAGAATTTAATGTTATGCAAATGAATTTAAAATACATATTTTATACACATATTTTAAATGTTTTTCAGTTTATTTCCTGAACTGATAAATATCAATAGATGTAAAGCTCTGCGGGACTGCTAATACTGTGATGTTTAAACCTATAAAGGGATGTGGGTCACAGGGCCAAAAATTTGAGAATCACTGACCTAAATGAAGGTAATAGTTGTACAGGCAGTGAGAGGTTGCAAACTTCCATATACATTTTAAAGACATAATGGATGGCATTTCAAAAACAACAATAATTTGGGCATAGGATGGATACTACAAAACATATAGTGGTTGTAGGCATGGCAGGAGAAGAATTAGTTTATGACATGTCAACTTTAAAAATGACTGTTTGATATCCAAGTGAAGAATTTGAGTTTTCAGCTGGATGTACTCATCTGGATTTCCGAGAAGCAAGTTTCCTGAATCGCACATCTCAAAGCTGTCAGAATGTTGATGACATTTAAGAATGGGATAACTTTACTCATCTCAAGAAAGACATGGTTAAAATCTACTTAATAGGCCCAGCTCTATGCCCCTATGCCCTCAATTGCTTACAAGTACTTTTCCTTTCTTTCTTTCTTTTTTTTTTTTTTTTTTTGAGACAGAGTCTCACTCTGTCGCCCAGGCTGGAGTGCAGTGGTGCGATCTCAGCTGACTGCAACCTCCACCTTTCAGGTTCCAGAGATTCTCCTGCCTCTGCCTGAGTAACTGGGATTACAGGCACCCGCCACCTTGCCTGGCTAATTTTTGTATTTTTTTTAGTAGAGACGGGATTTCACCATGTTGGCGAGGATGGTCTTGATCCCCTGACCTCGTGATCTGCCCGCCTTGGCCTCCCAAAGTACTGGTATTACAGGCATGAGCCACAGCGCCAGGCCACAAGCGCTCTTTCTACAACTTTCCAAGGTTTAGCCTTCAGGTTTATTTATTTTATTTTATTTTATTTTTTCTCTCTCAGAAGACATTGTTTTAGTTTCTTGTGCAGCTACCAAAGACTTTCCAAGAAATAGAAAACCCTTCCCTCCATGATGATACCTCTCTGGAAATATAAACACTGAAAGTTGGAGTCAGGGCTGGGCATGGTGGCTCATGGCTGTAATCCCAGTCTTTTGGGAGACTAAGGTGGGAAGACTGATTGAGTCCAGGAGCTCAGGATCAGCCTGGGAAATATAGTGAGATCCCTGTCTCTAAAAAAATTCAAAAATTAGCTGAGTATGGTGGTGTACACCTGTACTAAGCTACTCATGAGGCTGAGGAAGGAGAATTGCTTGCGCCTAGGAGGTTGAGAGTGTAGTTAGCCATGATTGTACCACTGCATTCAGCTTGGGCAACGGAATGAGACACTACCTCAAAAAAATAAAAAAAAGAGCAAACATTTTCATTTTTCTATGTGTCAGGTTTGGTTTTCTGGCTGCTGGGTCTGAGGGAGAATCACAGAACTGGATCATTTCTGTAGGTAAACTCAGCCTTAGGTTTTAATTAAAATAAGATAATTACGTTGATGGAGACTGGTTAAGTCTTCACTGTCTGTGTGGGTTCATTTCTTCAGAAAATAATTTCTAAGTGTTTGAAAACAGTTATAGTCTGGTATTTTATACATGCACATACATACAAACACATATGTAAAAATATACATATATACATATTACTATGTATATATATATTGGATATTTGTACAAACATATATAATGCATAAATATGATTCTTAATTTGTGTAATCGATCAGCCACTGAAAATTTTGGTTTGTGTAAAAATGTTTTGGCAAAAATAAGAAATATATTATCTTTCTATTTGATCCAGTCATATATAATATGCTTTTAATTATCCCATGCATAAATTTAATGTTTCTAAAGATGCCCTCCAAAAAATACTTGTGTATTTTGTTCATTTGCTTTTTTGTTAAAAAAAGAATCTCACTCTGTCACCCCGGCTGGAGTGCAGTGGTGCAATCTTGACTCACTGCAACCTCTGCTTCCCGTGATCAAGCGACTTTCCTGCCTGTCTCCTGAGTAGCTGGGATTACAGATGTGCACCCCCGACACCCGGCTAATTTTTTTATTTTTAGTAGAGATGGGGTTTCATCACGTCGGCCAGGCTGGTCTCGAACTCCTAATCTCAGGTGATGCACCCATCTCAGCCTTCCAAAGTGCTGGGATTACAGGCATGAGCCACCATGCCCCACCAAAAAACACTTTTAAAACCCTTTCTAATGTTTAATGAAACATTAAAGACTATAAAGTCTTTATCCTCTTACTTAAAATAGTTTTTTAATTCTCTCAAATATTCTCTCTAGTGTTAAGATCGTTATGTATAAATAAGAAATGGTATTAAATAATAACTTAAAAATGTACTTCTAGTTCTTATCTGGGCTCAAAAGCTCTATATTTTCTTTGCCTTCATAAGTTTGATTTTGAGATGAGAAGTCTTTCTTCAGTTTATTCTAGGAGCTCATCCAACTTCTTTAGTCCATCTTTGTCTATAAAGCTTTCAGTTGTAGCACTGATGTCTGCTGAGCCTGATGAAATTATATCTCCCTTTCAGCAGTAGAGTTTCTTTACAACATACTTTTCTGCCCATTGTGATTCACAAGGAATTCCGTAAGTTTAAAACAATTATAGCTGTCCTTTAAAAAACATGCAAGATTAGCAGTATTGTAAGAGTTTTACAATTAAAAAAATACTTCATGAAGTCAAAGTAGCCAGACTGTTCTTTCATGAAAATCACTTTTTCACCTCTCTCCTAAACTAAAACCATAGGTGTGTTTGTTCTTAATGCTGAGTGCAGGCCAAGCTGCAGATCTGCCACCTCTTGTTCTCATCTGTGAGATCTCTCCAGGCTGACCGTGCTACATCCACGCCACAGCAGACTCACAAGAAAAGATGGCCCTGACAGTCCCAGGTTGGGTCTGTCTAAGTGGCTGGGCTGGTGCCAATTATAATACTTCAGTTTGCCCAAGCGCCCTTTTCTTCTGCTTCAAAGACAAACAAAACCATTGAAATTTCCCAGGCTGTACCTAATACAGGAGAATGGTTATCCTTTATAGACTCAGATATCCATAATATCTGGGAATTCTGTGGTCCCTTATTGTCTTCCTTTTCCAGAAATGGCCTGGGTTCACTAGTAGCACACAGCACCCTCAAGGGTCCCAATGTGTTCTATGTCCACTGTGTCCTGTGCACTTACAGTAGCTTTCCCAGTCTTAAAAAAAACATGGCTTTGACTTTGAACTAATCAAACTTCCTTTCAAATTCATATTACTAACAGCAATTTTTTTTTTGCTATAAGCCTTTAAAGACCAAGAATTTGTCCCCTGTCATCCCTTCTCCAAGGCAGAATATATTGCAAGTGTTGTCAGCCACATCCAGGGTGAAATAGAGCAGCAAACCATATGTGGAAAGGGGTAGTTCTTGGTAATTCAAAATATCCCCTGCCTCACTTTATAAATGTATCCGAATCCCTGACATTCTTCCTTTGAATGTCATATATTAATATTTTAAATATATGTAATTTTTATACATACCTTTATTTTTTGGTATTGAAAGTCATCCTCAAAGACTCTCATAACCACTAACAATTTATTATATTAAATGTTGCAAACATGGAATTTATCTCAGGTTAATTTTCCAAGCTTATTAGAAGCTCTGTCTATGAGACTTTTGACTTCTTCCCCCATTTATATGTGTGTATATATATATATATATATGTGTAATTTTGAATGTATATACTTATGTATTTGATATATTTATTCTGGAGAAACACAACCCTGATATAATCTAAGGAAGAATTTGTTCCCCTTCTAGCACTGTTTTTAGGAAGAATATTTTGACGCTTTGTCTTTCTTTGTACATTCTTCTCAAGCGTGAACAGGGAAAAAACGGTGCTATCATGCACACAAACCAATCTCACACAGGAAGTGTGTTTAAAACAGAAAGAACACTTTATTTTAGAAGGGGGAGGAATACAGAGCCTATTGCAGATGTCATTGTCTTTCATAACTTTTTTAATCTGGAAAGACAAGAGATGTATACAATGAGATTTCTCTCCCCAGCATTTTCATAATACCACATAGTAATTTGATGGTTCTTAACATAAAAATATGATTCGAGTATTACTTAGAATCAAATTTACTAGTCTCTGAAATACCTTAAATAACTTTTTATAATAAATATTATTAGTTTATTAAAAATGTTATTAGTATACTTGTCAGCACCGAACGTGGACGATCATAGCAACATTAATTATCACATAAAGGTTTGTGATGTGACATGTTTTTGTCCCTCCTTTGCATAAATGAATGAGTTTTGGTTACTTCTTGAGCTTAAGGTACAACAAAGGAGGAACAGTTGTCCTTCATACACTCAAATGTACACAGTATCTTGGAATTCTGTGGTCCCTTCTCCTTCCCCTTTTCCAGAGATGGCCTGGATTTGGGGGTAGCACACAGCACCCTTATGGGTCCCACTGTGATAATCAAAAAGGTAAAGAATTTTAGGTTCAGAAATGGTATTGTTTTTATAAATATGAGCAATATAATTGTCTCATTAAATAAACTGAAAATTCATCTTTTTTTCAAAAATAATATCTGCCACAGTTTCTGAAAGCCTTCCCTAACAATCGCTGAATGCAAAAGTTCGTAATGAGTCCAGTTTTATCTTCTATGGTAGAAAATCACAGAGAAACATAATCAGCATCCTTTTAGGGACAAGTCTGAGAAACTGGATTATGATAGTTATGGTGGGGATTTCATCATGGTCACTTTACTAATTTCCTATTGCTGCTGCAACAAATTACCACAAATTTAGAGGTGTAAAACAACCCAATTTAGAGTTCTGGAGATCAGAAATCCAAAATCAACCTCACTGGGCTAGAGCCAAGGTGTCAGCCTGGCTGGGTCATTCTGGAGACTCTAGGAATGCATCTGATTCCTTTACTTTGCCGACTTCCAGAGGCCACCTGCGTTCCTCACCTCATGGTCCCTTCCTCCATTTTCTTTTATTTTCTTCCCCCCTTTTTTTTGAGATGGCGTTTTGCTCTTGTTGCCCAACCTGGACTGCAGTGTCTCCATCTCAGCTCACTGCAACCTCTGCCTCCCAAGTTCAAGCAATTCTCCTGCTTCAGCCTCCTGAGTAGCTGGGATTACAGTTGCCTACCACCATGCCTGGCTAATTTTTTATATTTTTAGTAGAAATGGGGTTTCACCATGTTAGCCAGGATGGTCTCCAAATCCTGACCTCAGATGATCTACCCGCCTCGCCCTCCCAAACTGCCGGGATTACAGGCGTGAGCCACTGCGCCTGGCCCCTTCCTCTGTTTTCAAGGTCAGCACAACATCATCACATAGCCATTGCTGATTCTTCACCTTACTGCCTCCCTTTCATAAATACACTTGTTATTATACCAGATTCACCCACATATTCCAGGAGAATCCCTCAGCTCAAGATAATTAATCAGTTCTGTTATGTCCTTATTGCCATATAAGCTAATCTATTCTAGATTCCAGAGATTAGGATTTGGACATATTTGGAGGGCCAGCAAACAGCTGGATAGAACTTGCATCAGTGGTTAAATACATAAGTGCTTATAGAGAATCTGATGTTCTTTACAACTTTCCTCCATGCTGATGCTAGTTTTACAATATCTCATGTAAACACTTAATGTTTCTACATGAAGAATGTATTCTACTATCAAACCCAGGAAGACTTTTAAGTCCTAAATCACTCTAATATTGTAAACTTTTCACAAGGCTACACATTTATTTGATTATTCAGATTTGTAAATATGATTTAGGCTAACTAAAATTTCAAACTTCTGTCCTTAATGAGAACATACGCAGATAAAATCGTACTGCACTCTTCCTGCAAATCTTTTAAGAAACACATATATAAAATGCACAGAAACAACAGCTGACAGGTGGGTACAGCACCCCAGATGCACCTACATAATTCATAATACCATGTCTTGGGCCGGGTGCGGTGGCTCACGCCTGTAATCCCAGCACTTTGGGAGGCCGAGGCGGGTGGATCACAAGGTCAAGAGATCGAGACCATCCTGGTCAACATGGTGAAACACCGTCTCTACTAACAATACAAAAATTAGCTGGGCATGGTGGCACGTGCCTGTAGTCCCAGCTACTCAGGAGGCTGAGGCAGGAGAACTGCTTGAACCCAGGAGGCGGAGGTTGCGGTGAGCCGAGATCGCGCCATTGCACTCCAGCCTGGGTAACAAGAGCGAAACTCCGTCTCAAAAAAAAAAAAAAAAAAACCATGTCTTGGATTTGCTTCTATTCAGTCTACATTTTATAACTTGTTTTGATTCTTGAAACTACTACAAAAAGGGTTTGGTAAGCAGTTTGAAGTTGTTAAATGATTTTTATTTCTATTAATATCAGGCACTGGATTTTTTTTTGTTTTAAGGTTTGCATTGTTCTTGCTTGCTGGTTTCCTCTCTCCCTTACATCATACAGCAGGAAATAGATCCTTTAGTGCACCAGGCATTCAGAAAGAATAGAGCCTGATAGTTGAGTTTCTTTATTTACATTTTCAATTTTTTTTAAAGGACAGATTCATTTATTTTAATGTTCATACTAATTATTTGACTCAGTGATTAAGTGTGCATTTGCCGATGAGGCTTCCAGAGATTTAAGCAGCTATTCAAGAACTCAGAAAACCCCAAACTGGAAGAGTAAATGGAGTTTTTAGTTTGTATGGGGGCTTTGGAATCTGCAAACTGGGACAGTCAAGTCTAGCTGCTGCTCTTTGGTCCATTTGTGTAGAGTCCTAAACAGGAGGCCTTCCCTAATCGTCAGCTGATCACAATAAAAGGGTTTTGATGCTCAAGCTCTTGCTTAGCGTCTGTCATCTAAAAACTGTACAATATTGCATGAGCAAAATGTAAAAATCAGTCCACCTGCACTAAAAGGACTGCTACTTCAATTAAAATATGCAAACCTTAAATAAAAATACTTAAAATGTTACAATATATTTTAGGTGACTTAAGGGACCTTTTTTTTTAAATGTCCTCTGTGTATACTGCATAGTATTTCCCAGAGCATGCCCATACGTTTTCACTTTCCTGACTTTCTGATATGCTTCCCCTGGAGAGATCTGTACAAACCTTTGCAATAAAAATAATCAATCAGTTGTGGCCAAGCCAATTATAAAACAAGGAGGAGATCAATCAAAAGCTTTGTTGCAATGAATATTAATGTATATGTGTGTGCATATGCGTGTATGTGCGTGTGCATTTATTACCAAATAATGCACATGCACACACAATTTTTTTGGTAATAAATGTGTGCATTTATTACCAAAAAAAAAAAGGTTAAAACTGGATGAAAGAATGACTTGAAAGCCATTTAAAATTTGTGTGTTTCAAGGACGGGAAGGTGCCCATCTACCAGCCTCTGTGTCTTGCCAGATACAATAGACAGATCCCTGCCCTCAGCTTAAGAAACACACTCCTTTTCATATCTGAATTCTATATGATGTCACTTTCTTAAAAACTTTGCTTCCTTTGTAGGGACATGGATGAACCTGGAAGCCATCATTCTCAGCAAACTGACACAGGAACAGAAAACCAAACACCGCATATTCTCACTCATAGACGGGTGTTGAACAATGAGAACACATGGACACAGGGAGGGGAGCATATCACACTGGGGTCTGTTGGGGGGAAAAAGGGGAGGGACAGCAGGGGGTGGGGAGTTGG
>PVKV010002585.1:7493-36041 GCA_004027835.1 Alouatta palliata
TTTTTTTTTTTTTTTTTTTTTTTTTTTTTTTTTTTTTTTTTTTTTTTTTTTTTTTTTTTTTTTTTTTTTTTTTTTTTTTTTTTTTTTTTTTTTTTTTTTTTTTTTTTTTTTTTTTTTTTTTTTTTTGAGACAGAATCTTGCTCTGTCACTCAGGCTGGAGTGCAGTGGTGTGATCTCGGCTCATTGCAACCTCTGCCTTCCAGATTCAAGCAATTTCATGCCCTAGCCTCCCAAGTAGCTGGGATTACAAGCATGCACCACCATACCTGGCTAATTTTTGTATCTTTTTTAGTACAGATGGGGTTTCATCACATTGGCCAGACTGGTCTCAAACTCCTAACCTCAAGTGATCCACCCACCTCAGCCTCCCATAGTGCTGGGATTACAGGCATGAACCACCGCGCCCAGCCTGCGGAAGGGGTTTGATAACTGTTTGAGCTCATTGTCCTTGTACCACAGTCTGGATGTGGCTTCCTGGAGGTGGAGTACCTCATTTTTCTTCTTTGGTGGGTGTCAGAGTCAAGGGAAGTAGCATTAAAACCAATTGGTTTCTGTCTCACTCTTCCAGCTACGCCATAGCCGACAACGCTTACCGAATGATGTGCTCTGAACTAAGTAACCATTTCATCCTCATTTCTGGAGAGAGCGGGGCAGGGAAAACGGAGGCCTCCAAGAAAATTCTCCAGTATTTTGCAGTGACCTGCCCGATGACACAGTCACTACAAATAGCCCGTGACAGACTGCTGCTGTCCAACCCAGTGCTGGAGGTAAGCGATCTCTGCAGACCCATAGAAGGGAGTTCCAGGGAGGTCACTAAGTGAGATAAATCCCATCCGAGCAGGTCAGTCAAACTGTAAAGAAAAGGGGTCACACGGATAGTGTCACAGTTAGGGGTGTGACCTGGAACTAAGCCCGCTTCCCCATTTGTTGAATGGGTCTGCTTATAGTACCTACCTTTTAAGACATTTGGGTTTTTTGTTTGTTTTTTTGTTTTGAGACGGAGTCTTGCTCTGTCGCCCAGGCTGGAGTGCAGTGGCGCAATCTCAGCTCGTGGCAACCTCCGTGCCATGGGTTTAAGCAATTCTTCAGCTTCAGCTTCCCAAGTAGCTGGGACTACAGGCGTATGCCACCATTCCTAGCTAATTTTTATATCTTTAGTAGAGATGGAGTCTCGCTGTGTTGGCTAGGCTGGTCTCGAACCCCTGACCGCAGGCGAGCCACCTGCCTCGGCCTCCCAAAGCACTGGGATTACAGGCATGAGCCCCTGCACCCAGCCTAAGACATTTTGAGGATTAAATGAAACAGATGCACAAAAAGCACACAGCAGAATTAGGAAGCACCAAAAATACTATGTTATTTATTAATAGTTTTCTTATTATTGAGTTAAAATTACTTTGGTTATGATTACTTCCATTATTGCAGTTCCCCGACTTACTGGCTGGTACCAAACGAGTCATTTTCTCCTGTGTTTTTGTGGCCTTTTTTGTAAATGAAGATGTTTATGGTTGAAGGGATTTTCACAGTGGACCCTTTGGACAGAACACATTGTTCAATGTGATATAAAAAGGAGTCTGGTGATGGGGGCCATCAATAGTACCTTCTAGAACAGCATGGGCCTAGGGTTCTATGTGCCCCTCCTGAGACCATTTCCAGTATATTTCTAGATTGGATTCCAGGAAGAAGATATTGTTCCCTTTTTCTCCCCAGGTCCAAATCTAGTGTTTGGCATTAAATTCTCTGTAGTTACTGATTCCTTCTTAGAAGATAAAGCATGACTCTCCTCCCTGGCTCCTTCCACCCTCTCTCCTCCTTTTTCATAATAAGTATATTATTTTGGGTCAGGAATTTGACAAGCATGGTGAGCTTAAATGACAGTGAATGACACTTTGTATTCCAAGGCTTTTGGAAATGCCAGAACGCTCCGGAATGACAACTCCAGCAGATTTGGGAAATACATGGATATACAATTTGATTTTCAGGTACACTGAAGCTCCTATTACTGGTTCATGGGGACCCCTTATTTTGCCAGTGATGGAACCCAAGCCAAGGCCCCTTACGGGAAGAATGTCATTTACTGACTCAAGCAGTTTTTAAAAAAATATTCAGGGTTAGTGCTAGTTTTAGGAAATGCAAATAAAGACCTCAGTGAGATAACATTTTATGCCATATAGACGGGCAAAAACTAAGAAGTCTGATATTTACCAGGTATTGATGAAGACATGGATCCTAAGGGATTCTTACACATTGCTGTGGGGTATAAAATATTGGAAAATTGTTGGGAAATAATGGGTTGTACCAGAGATATGATGCTATCTTAGGAAGCTGAAAAAACATAATCTAAGGGGCAGCCGTCCACTCCCAGATGCATAAGCATGTTCATAACAGAACTGCTCGTGATGGTAAATGGACTGAGCACCACAGCACATCTGGAGAGAACCAGAATGTCCATCGCCAGGAGGGTGACTACACTGTGGTGTGTCCACACCACATTACACCGCAGGGAGCAAATGAACCACAGCGACTCCCCACGTGGATGGGTCTTGGGAACATACTGTATGCCAGTGTGAAATCATATTTTTCATTAAGCTTAAAAACAAATCACAAGGGCCGGGCACGATGCCTCATGCCTGTAATCCCAGCAGTTTGGGAGACCAACGAGGGTGGATCACCTGAAGTCAGGAGTTCAAGACTAGCCTGGCCGACGTGGTGAAACCCCGTTTCTAAAAAAAAAAATACAAAAAATTATCCGGGCATGGTGGTGGGCACCTGTAATCCCAGCTACTCGGGAGGCCGAGGCAAGGTAATCACTTGAACCTGGGAGGCAGAAGTTGCAGTGAGCCAAGATCGCGCCACTGCACTTCAGCCTGTGCAACAAAAGCGAAACTTCGTCTTAAAAAAAAAAAACTAAAAACAAATCACAAGTAAACAAAATACTGTTTAGGCATGCCTGCTTACCTGGCAGGGAGTCGGCACTTTTTTTTTTTTTTTAAGATGGAGTCTCACTCTGTCGTCAGGCTGGAGTGCGGTGGCACGATCTCGGCTCACTGCAACCTCTGACTCCCTGGTTCAAGCAATTCTCCTGCCTCAGCCTCCTGAGTAGCTGGGATTACAGGCATGCACAACCACGCCCAGCTAATTTTTCTATTTTTAGTAGAGACGGGGTTCACCATGTTGGCCAGGATGGTCTCAATCTCCTGACCTCGTGATCTGCCGCCTTAGGGCCAGATAATAAATATTTTAGGCTTTGTGAGCCACACAGCCATACAGTTGCAACGACTCAAGTCTACTCTTAGAGCATGAAAGCAGCCACAGACAACACATAAGTGAATGAGTGTGGCTGTGTTAGACACAGAATTTAGGTGGGGCCAAGGCGAAGGGTGGGCAGAATTCTCAAGGGCACATAATTCCAAGTGGTACAATGACACAAGGGAGAACAGCAGCTGTCTGAGCATGCAGCTCAATGATGAGGACAGACTGGCTCAAGGATTTCCCAGAGGCAGGATATGGGCCTCTGGTGGAGTGGATTTGGAAAGAAATTTAATAGCTATGCATATTGAAACACTTTTTATGGAAGTTCAACACATATACTGAAAAGGCCGTAAAACATGAGGGCAGACCAGTGAATTTTTACATAGGTATCCACCTCTGTAACCACCACCCAGATCAAGCTATAAAAATTTCTAGCATCCAGACCGGGCTTGGTGGTTCGTGCCTGTAATCCCAGCACTTTGGGAGGCTGAAGTGGGCAGATCACCTGAGGTCAGCAGTTCGAGACCAGCCTGGCCAACTTGCTGAAACCCTGTCTGTACTAAAAATACAAAAAAAATTAGCCGGGCATGGTGGCACGCATCTGTAGTCCCAGCTACTCAGGAAGCTGAGGCAGGAGATTGCTTGAACTTGGGAGGCAGAGGTTTCAGTGACCCCAGATTGTGCCACTGCACTCCAGCCCAGGCAAGAAAGAGAGACACTGTCTCAAAAAAAAAAAAAAAAAAAAAAAATCTAGCATCTAGAGGCCAGGCATGGTGACTCACACCTGTAATCCCAGCACTTTGGGAGGTCAAGGTGGGAGGATTGTTTGAACCCAGAAGTTCAAGACCAGCCTAGGCAACATAGTGAGACCCTGTCTCTACAAAACAGACAAACAAAAAAACAGTAAAATAGCAAAGCACAGTGGTACATGCCTATGGTCCCAGTTATTCGGGAGGCTGAGGTAGGAGAACTGCTTGAGCACAGGCATTTGAGGTTATAAGGAGCCATGGTCATGCCACTGCACTCCAGCCTGGGCAACAGAGCAAGACCCTATGTCTTAAAGAAAAATTCTAACATCCAGAAGTTTTTCCTGCCCTTTCCCAACACTTCCCCCTTCCCACTGCCCACTGTTCTGAACTCTGTGATCACAGGTTCATTTCACTGGCCATTGAAGCACACACGAATGAAATTACACAGTATGTTCTATTTTGTGCCTGGCTTTTTTCAGTCAACACATCTGACAGATACATCCGTGTCCTTGCATGTAGCAGCCGTTCACTTTTTGATGATTATGTCACAACTTACCTCTTCTCCTTTTGATGGACATTTGGGCCATTTGCAATTTGGGATCATGACATAGAGTGCTTGGACCATCCTTGCACATGCCCTTTAGTAGATTCATATTGGGTTAAAGAAGCGGAATTGTGCGGTTCTTACCAGCAAGGCAGTGTTAGGATAACCAATGACGGTTCCAGTTGCTCCATACCCTTGCCGACATTTCTATTGTTCATCTTTTTGAGAAATTCTGATGGGATGTAGTGGTTTTTACTGTGATTTAAGTTTGTATCTCCCTGGTAATTAATGAAGTTTTGCTTCTTGACCACTTAAAGGCTTGCTTTTTCATTCAAGTCTTTTGCCCATTTTTAACTGGGTTCTCGATTTTTTCCTGTTAATTTGCAAGAATTCTCCATATATTCTGGAATTAAAATCTTTTATTGGATATATTATTGCAAATATTAATTAAGACAGTGTGATATTGGCACAAGGACAGTTAAAGAGGACAGTGGATCAGAATAAAGTCCAGAAAGAATAGAGTCATATACCATCACTGACTTACAATGAAAGCATCACTGTGATTCAGTAGAGACTAGATTGTTTTTCCAATAAATGGCACAGATGAACTGGATATCAACAGGAATGAAAAGACCTTTCACCACAACCCCTCCCCATATACAAAAATTAAATAGTGATGGCTCATTATCCTAAACAATCATGCTTCTAGAAAAAAGACATAGAAGAAACAACAAAGAAATAAAAAGAAAAAGAAAAAAGACACAGAAACTATCTTCAGAGCCTTGGAGTAAGCAAAAATCTTTGTAAATGGAACCCAGAAAATGCTAATGATAGAAGATTGATAGATTTAAAAAAAAGACTGATACATCAGACTTCATTCGAACTTAGAACTTCGGTCCATCAGGAAGAGAGTGGTTTGGTGGTTGTTGTCACTGCTGCATTTTTTGTTCTGTTTTGAAGGGCATCCCTGTAGGTGGGCATATCATCGGTTACTTAATAGAGAAGTCCCGAGTTGTCTACCAAAACCAAGGTGAGCGGAATTTCCACATCTTCTACCAGCTGCTGGCAGGTGGCGAAGAGGAGCGTCTGGCTTACCTAGGCCTTGAGCGAGATCCCTGGCTGTATAAATACCTCTCACAGGTGGGAAGGACCAGCACTTGGCTTTGGTGACGCTTTGGACAAGGGGATTAGAGGTGTTTATACGGGCTGCTGTGGGATGTTTGAGACGTTCTATTACCACCTTGCCGTGTGTCCTGTTGCTGATTTCTTGATACATATCACACGCAATCTAATCCATCTCCTCTTGTGCCTGGCAGCTGTATCACCTTGGTAAAGAAATCAATGTCTAGGTAAGTGGTTCTCATCCCTGGCCGAAATGAGAATCACCTGAAGAACCCTTGAAACACACAAGTGCCAGGGCCATACCCTCCAGAGATTCAGATTCATTGGTCTGGGTTAGGACCTGGGTATCGGAGTTATTTTAAATGTTCTCCTAGTGATTGAATGTACAGCCAAGGTGAGAAATGCTGATCTAGGTGTGGTAGAAACTCACTGTCCAACTATGTCTAAAACCCATGCTATCTCATTCTGCTTCCAAACTACATTTTTTTTTTTTTTTTTTTTGAAACAAGTTCTTGCTCTGTCCTCCAGGCTGGAGTGCAGTAGCACAATCATGGCTCATCGCAGCCTTGACCTCCCGGGCCCAAGTTATCCTCCCACCTCAGCCTCCCAAGTAGCTGGGACTACAGGCATGAGGTACCATGCCTAGCTAATTTGTTTTTTTTTTTTTTTGACGGAGTCTTGCTCTGTTGCCAGCCTGGAGTGCAGTGACATGATCTCTGCTCACTGCAATCTCCACCTCCTGGGTTCAAGTGATTCCCCTGCCTCAACCTCCCGAATAGCTGGGACTACAGGGACCACCACGGCCGGCTAATTTTTTGTATTTTAGTGGAGACAGGGTTTCACCAGGTTGGCCAGGATGGTCCCAGTCTCTGATCTGGGACCATCTACTCGCCCAGACATGATGTACTTGCCCCAGCCTCCCAAAGTGCTGGGATTATAGGTGTGAGCCACCGCACCCAGCCACCTGCCTAATTTTTGTAGTTTTTGTAGAGACACAGTTTCTCCATGTTGCCCAGGCTGATCTCAAACTCCTGAGCTCAAAAGATCTGCCCACCTCAGCCTCCCAAAGTGCTGAGTTTACAGGTGTGAGCCACTTAAAACTACTTTTAAAAAGATCTTTTCCCACATTCCTGCCTTCCGTCTTGGCAACTGTCTGCTGCCAGATGAACACACCGCCTTACAGAACTAGCTCAGGCCATTCTATAAGCAAGCCTAGGGTCTAGTGTTATAAAATTGACTGTCAGAATATAACCTTGCAATATTTGTTTTTCTGCAGCCTGCACTAGCGTCCTAGAATGCCCAGATTGTATGGCATTTATCAGTATTCAACGTCATTAACACCTTTTTTGTCTCAAGAATTTTCTATTTTTCTCTTCTCACTTGGCCTGGCTTTGAATGGAGGCCACCTTTTAGAGAGTAGATTAGGGCATCATTTAAGAGAGAAAACGAGGTCTTCTGAAATGAACCTCATAAAATGAGGATCAACACTTCCTAGAAATCATAGAAGAAAAAAATGCTTAACTGAAGTTCACCTTGAAAAATAAAGACAAGCTGGGCTTGGTGGCTCACACCTGTAATCTCAGCACTTTGGGAGGCCAAGGCAGGAGGGTCGCTTGAGTCCAGGAGTTTCAGACCAGCCTGGGCAATGTAGCAAGACCCCAACTCTAAATGTATTTTGAAAATAGAAATAAGAAAGAAAAATGAAGCTAAATAATGAAAAGAAAGAATCTCATACTCTAATTTTATACTAAACAAACTCTGAACTAATTACTAGGAGAAAGAATAAATGAAATGTGATGGTTTTTTCTTTTTGGAGGGCTTAACTTTCCCAGCAGAGCTGTATGGCCCCATCACGTTTACATTCCCATAGCATGATCAGAAAGGGTCAATTTGTAAAAATATTTCAAGGCTTTATCCATTTTCCCAGGGGCTTCTCTAACCCTTGGATACTTAAATCATTGTCTTTTAGAATATATCGTGTCTTTATTCTTGTAGATTTTTTTCTGGCCACATTAATTTAACTAGATCCTTACACGTCAGGGGCTTTGGAAATGAGTCTATCAATTTGCCGCTGTTATTTTAAAACCAAGCCGGCCAGGCATGGTGGCCCACCCCTGTAATCCCAGCACTTTGGGAGGCTGAGGCGGGAGGATCACAAGATCAAGAGATCGAGACCAGCCTGGCCAACAGGGTAAAACCCATCTCTGCTAAAAATACAAAAATTAGCTGGGCATGGTGGCGTGCACCTGTAATCGCAGCTACTCAGGAGGCTGAGGCAGAAGAATCACTGGAACCCCAGAGGCAGAGGTAGCAGTGGGCCGAGATTGCACCACTACACTCCAGCCTGGTGACAGAGTGAGACTAACTCAAAAAAAAAAAAAAAAAAAAAAAAAAAATTCATGATCTCTCATAACTTCAGTAAACTTTATGGCTTCACTTTGTAGTGTGTTTGTACTGCTTTCAAACCAACAGGTTTGGAGCGGGACTGATTGGCACAGACCCACCCCTTCCAGGGCAGGAACAGATGTTGCTGGTTGTGTGGGAAGGTCTGTGAGGCTGCAAATTTTACATTAGCCACTTCACCAGTAAATATTTTCATGGTATGACACATCTGATTTCCCCCATGCAATGAAGAAATCTTTTAAGAAAACAGATCTTCGGATAACTAGGAAACTAGGAACATCCTGTACCCCAAAAGCAAAATAATAAAAAACATTTGTCTAGCATGTTTTCTCTTTAAATCAGTCTGTTGTTTAAAATAAAACTTCTGAAGTTATGGGAAAAATCTCTGCTTGTGATCATTTTCACAAAACCTCTGTTTCTCTAAATGCCAACCTTTTATTTCCTTGCGGGAAGGCCTTTTTGCATTTAGTCCCGCAGTGAAATTTTTGCTGGTGATTTCTAAGTGAGTCAAGAGTTTCTGATTTTAGGCACTGTAATTTCCCTGCATACTTCAGCAGATATTTCTTTAGATAAACAGCTTCAATTTATTTAGCAAAAATGATAAGAAAACCATGTTTAAAAACACATACAGAAAGACATACCACTTACATGTAACTTGGAATGCATTCCCAGAACAGAGATTTTTAAATAAAATTCCAAATAAATTTGAAAAAAAAGCAACAGTTGTCAAATAATTACATGCTAGACAATTAGAACAAAACCTGTTTTTCTTTGCAATTCAGTACAATGTAGGACTAGCTTTTGCATCTTCAGAGAAAAACAGACAAGCACATGCTTAATTGCCCCTATAAAATGACCTTAAGTGACTCAAACATTTTGTCAACAGGGTCATTATGCCAAAGAGTCATCCATTAATGACAAGAATGACTGGAAAACTGTTTCCAATGCCTTTTCTGTCATTGATTTTACTGAAGCTGACCTCGAGGTATGTGTTCTTGCAGCAGAACTGTCAGTTTCCTCTGGGACTGAGGAAATACTCCTGGTTTCTTGGTGTTTGCATAATACAGTTGCTGGATTCAACAAATAAAAATACAGGATGCAGACAGGTGCAGTGGCTCACATCTGTAATCCTAGCACTTTGGGAGGCCAAGGTGGGCAGATCACTTGAGGTCAGGAGTTTGAGACCAGCCTGGCCAACGTGGTGAAACCCTGTCTCTACTAAAAAAAGTACAAAAATTAGCTGGGCATGGTGGTGGGCACCTGTAGTCCCAGCTACTCAGGAGGCTGAGGCAGGAGAATTGCTTGAACCTGGGAGGTGGAGGTTGCAGTGAGCCAAGATCATGTCACTGTACTCCAGCCTGGGTGACAGAGTGAGACTCTGTCTCAGAAAAACAAACAAAAATAAAGCATGCCCAGTTACATATGAATTTCAGATAAACAGTGAAGAATTTTTTAATATAATCATGTTCCAATTATTGCATGTGGGCAAACTTATACTAAAAAATTATTGGAAGTTTGAAATTCAGATATTAACTGTGGGTTACATCTGACAAGGAGGAGGAGTCGGGTTTTTTTCTCCCCTAAGGTAAGTCCAGTCTCAACAATTTAAATGCCATAGAATTACAGGATTCTCATTTATTGAGGCTTCTATTTTGGCACAAACTGGAACAAATTGTAGAATTTATAAACACTTTGTTTTTACATCTTTTTTTTTCATTTTGATTGTTCAACTATTAATCTTTCAAGGGCCTGAATGTAATTTAAAAACATATATGTCTGAGCCTACGTGCAGTGGCTCACACCTGTAATCCTAATGCTTTGGGAGGCTGAGGTGGAAAGACTACTTGAGGCTTGGAGTTTGTGACCAGCCTGGGCAACCTAGCGAGACCCTGCCTCTACAAAAAAAAAAACTGTAAAAATTAGCCAGGCATGGTGGTGTATGCCTGTAGTCCCAGACACTCAGGAGGCTGAGGTGGGAGGATGAGGATCACTTGAGCCTAGGAGGTTGAGGCTGCAGGGAGCTATGATGGCACCACTGGACTCCAGCCGGGGTGACAGAGCAAAACCCTGTCTCTAAAAATGTTATAGATAGATAGATGATAGATAGATAGATATCTCATGGTATTTGAAAATTAAATGGGTTCATTAGTGGGATTTATTTTAGAAAACATTTTATAAAATTGATTTATTTTTATAAAAGTGGTTTATTTTATGAAAAGTTTATGTATTTGTTGTTGTTATATGAAAATGAAGTGTTCCATGCTGGACAATGAATGAGACTGTTTCTGTCTTCTCCCAGCACCTGAAGTGAATAACAGGGCCGATTTCTGGGGAAGGAGGAGGGCTTGGTTCCGTGAGCTCAGGTCTGGAGTTGGGATGGGGGTGGTTTTCCTTCAGATGTCTCCGCTAATGACATGTATCAGTTAGGTGGCCACCGTTCTCTTTCCCTGTCCTCCTGATCTCCTGTCTCTGAACACTTCCCACGTTCCCAGAATCTCTTTGGAATCATTGCCAGTGTCTTACACCTGGGGAACATTGGTTTTGAAGAAGATGACCAAGGCTGTGCCACTATCCCAGACACCCACGAGATCAAGTGGATCGCCAAGGTGATGTTTCTCTTTTGGAGAAGACAGAGGAAGCCGGAGGGGTGGGAGAGGAGAGTGAGGCAGCTGGATGCCCACAGTTAGGCCTGAATGTCTGATGCCATGCTCTTTTGGCTGATATTGATTAGGAGGTTTAAAGAGTGAGGGTTTGGAGGAAAGGAAGGGAGTAAAAGCCAGCTGGTTGAAGGAGCTGTTGTGGTCTGTCTTGTACTGAAGCACAATGATCAGTCTGGGCAGGTAACGCTGGGCCTGGATACTACACAAACTCTATAAGCTAGTGAGTAGGCCTGGCACAATGGCTCATGCCTGATTCCAGCACTTTGGGAGGCCAGGGCGGGAGGATAACTTGAGGCCAGAAATTTAAGTGAGCCACGATCATGCCACTGCACTCCAACCTGGGCAACGTAGTGAGATCCCATCTCTAAAAAAAAAAAAAATAGCTATAATTGGTGGCACATACCTGTATCCCCAGCTACTCAGAAGGCTGAGGTGAGAGGATCGCTTCAGCCCAGGAGGCAGAGGTTGCAGAAAGCTGAGAGAGTGCCACTGCACTCCAGCCTAGGTGACAGAGTGAGATCCTGTCTCAAAAAAAAAGTTACAGTGAGCTATCATTGTGCCACCACACCCTCACCTGGGCAACAGAGCCATACCTTGTCTCTAAAAAAATAATAAAAAGCAAGTAAAACTGGGTCACTGAATAGCACTTTGGATTTCTTTCATTCAGCTCCTGGGGATCCACCCATCAGTCCTTCTGGAAGCTCTCACCCACAGAAAAATTGAAGCCAAAACTGAGGAGGTAAAAATGGCTCTAGGTGGAAATGTGCCAACCTCCCTGCTGCTGCTGCTTCCCTCTGACAACAGCAGGATGGTGGCCTCCGGGGAGCCAAACCTCTGGTCCTAGCTCACCAGGCCCAGCGTGATCCAGCTCCTGCCTCATCTTCCCCCTTCACCACCACCACCACCACACCAGTGCTAGCAATCTACACCTCATACTCCCTGTACAGGAGTCTTTGCACAGGCTGTTCCTTCTGCTGGAACACTGTTCCCGATGCTTCATCTGGTTAACTCCCCTTCATTCTTCATCTCTTGGGGGTCACTTCCTCAAGGAGCCTTCTCTGATCCTTTCACCTCTACCTCAAAGCACCATATGTATCTCCTTATAGCCCTTTCAACATGACTGTATGATTCTTTGAATGTCTCTCCATCCCTCCCTACCCCTAAATGAACTGTGAGTCCATGAAGGTCAGGACTGTGTGTCCGGGTTACAGCTGTATCTCGGCAGTGCAGCACAGTGCCTGGCATACAGTGGGCACTCAAGAAAGAGCCATCGTGTGAACCAAAGGCGAGAGTAGCATCTTCCCAGCATGTATCCTTTGCCAGTCATCAGTCAACACTAGTTTGAGGCTGGGTGTGGTGGCTTATACCTGTAATCACTTTGGGAGGCTGCAGTGGGAGGATGGCTTGAGCCCAGGAGTTCGAGATCAGCCTGGGCAACATGGCTAGACCACATTTCTACAAAAAATTAAAAAAATTATCAGGGCATGGTGGTGGGCACCTGTAGTCCCAGCTACTGGGAAGACTGAGGTGGGAGGATCGCATGAGTCCAGGAGTTAGAGGCTACAGTGAGCTATGACTGTGCCACTGTATTCCAGGCTGGGCAGCAGAACGAAACCCTCTCTCTTTTTTATTTTATTAAAGATTAGTTTGAACACCCTGGGGGCCTCTTTTTTCCATCTCTAATGATGCACCTTGTCATTCTTTTCAGGTGATCTGCCCATTGACACTAGAACTCTCTGTCTACGCCAGAGATGCAATGGCGAAGGCTGTTTACGGACGAACGTTTACTTGGCTGGTCAACAAAATCAATTCTTCCTTAGTTAACAAGGTTGGTCAACACGATTTGGATACCTTGCTCTCACTAATGTGGTGATGTTTTATGATCATCATAGTTCCTTTAAAGAATTTGGGAGGGAGAATGGACTGTGGCACCTCGTGGGCGGGGCTGGCGTCTTTCCCTAGTCACATTTCCGGTATGTAGCATATAGTATGAATATGAATGCATGCCCAGTAACTTGCCCGGTGTGTCCCAAAGCGTGCTATGCATAGCCCTTGTGGTATGCCAGATGGCTTCGGGTGTGTACAGAAACTTTTTATTTTTTAGAGACAAGATCTCGCTCTGTCACTCAGGCTGGAGTGCGGTGGTACAGTCATAACCCACTGCAACCCCCAACTCTTGGGGTCAAGCAGTCTCCTGCCTCAGCCTCCTGAATAGCAGGAACTACTATTACATGCCATCATGCCTGGCTAAATTTTAGAAATTTTTTTTGCCATGGTGAGGTCTTGCCGTGTTGTCTAGTAGCTGTAGGCTCGTCTCGAACCCTGGGCTCAAGCCATCTTCCCACTGCTGCCTCCCAAGAGCTGGGATTACAGGCATGAACCACCACAAATGTTTAAATGTCAACAGTAATATATTCACCAGACATTTTAAAAATTTCAACAGTAGCATATTTTAACATATTTAAGAAAAAATAAAACTAGCCCTTCAAACTCACACTTCAGTCATATTTCCTTTTCAAGTGAAATTATTTAAATGAAAAAAGGGATTTAATCCAATTAAAAAATAAGGAAATGATACGTGGATGGGAGGGGATACGTGGCTGTAACAAAACTCAGGGAGGGAGGGCTCAAAAGATGATTTTGGAGGCAGCAGCTTAGGACACTCAAGCAGAGGATTTAATTGTGTCCCTTTAAAACAAAATAAATATTCTTTTATTTTATTTAATGACAAAGATAATTTTGTTAAATTATCTTTTTGTGTGTGTGTGTGTTGGGGGGTGGACAGAGTCTGGCTCTGTCACCCAGGCCGGAGTACAGTGGTGCGATCTTGGCTCACTGCAACCTCCACCTCCTGGGTTCAAGTGATTCTTGTGCCCTTGTGCCTCAGCCTCTCCAGTAACTGGGATTACAGGTGCATACCACCATGCCCGGCTAATTTTGTGATTTTTTAGTAGAGACAGGGTTAGGCCATGTTGGCCAGGCTGGTCTCAAACCCCTGGCCACAATTTATCCGCCTGCCTTGGCCTCCCAAAGTGCTAGGATTACAGGCATGAGCCACCGAACCCTACCTGAAATAAATACATTATCTTTAAATACCCACCCTGGCCTGTTGGTTCTCTTACTTAAATAGGCATCTTCTTGTCTATCTATAGGTCCTTTTTTTTTTTTTTATTGTACGTGGGCTTGGGAGGCTGAGGACAGCTGAAGCAAAGAAGTGAATCAGAATGGGAAGGTTGGCCAGGCTCGGTTGCTCACACCTATAATCCCAGCACTTTGGGAGGCCAAGGCGGGTTAGGTCAGGAGTTCCAGATCAGCCTGGCCAACATGCTGAGACCCCGTCTCTACTAAAAATACAAAAAATTAGCTGGGAGTGGTGGTGCGCGCCTGTGGTCCCAGCTATCCAAGAGGCTGAGGCAAGAGAATCGCTGGAACCTGGGTCGCAGACGTTGCAGTAAGCCGAGATCGTACCACTTCACTCTGTCCTGAGTGACAGAGCAAGACTCCATCTCAAAAAGAATAAAAAAAGAGCGGTGTTGGGGGAAGTCTCACTACACAGCTGATGGCTGTGGAAGCCGCAGTGGGATCTGAGCAGGCAGGAGCAGCAGGCTGGGAAATGATTTCCATCCAAAGGCTCTTCTGTATTGCTGGAGACAGAGGAGACGTGAGCTTTAGCGCCAAGTCCCAGTTTGGAGGCAGCTACACAGTTTTGAATAGCACAGAGGAAAAGACCTAACTATGAACGGGGTATGTTATTTTGACCAGGATTTCACCAGGAAAACTGTGATTGGATTACTGGACATATATGGGTTCGAAGTCTTCGACAAGAATGGGTATGTTTAGCATTACCTACCTGTCTTTTTTAAGGTTTCAGTTGAGATTTAAGTCATTTGCTAATGTTACTAGATTGATTTTCCTGTCCCCAGAAACTGTCTAGATTTACAGTTTCTAATTCACAGACCATCCTAGATGTGGAATAACCATAAAAATGCAAATATATTTTCACTTGACTTTTATGATCTGTTTAGTAAATTGTTATTATTAATAAGGACTTTGCTTTTTCTTTATTAAAAAGCATCCTTTAAAAGAATGTAAGGTTTTTTTTTTTAAGACAGTGTCACTCTGTTGCCTACGCTGGAGTGCGGTGGCACGATCTTGGCTCACTGAAACTTCTGCCTCCCAGGTTCAAGCAATTCTCTGCCTCAGCCTTCCAAGTAGCTGGGATTATAGGCACCTGCCACCACGCCTGGCTATTTTCTTCTTTTTTTGTATTTATAGTAGAGACAGGCTTTCGCCATCTTGGCCAGGCTGGTCTTGAACTCCTGACCTCGTGATCCACCCACCTCTGCCTCCCAAAGTACTGGGATTACAGGTGTTGAGCCACCCCACCCAGCCAAGAATATAATTTTTAATTGTTATTTTCATATAACTGTAGTTATTTAAATCTTCTGTATCTCTAGTTTTGAACAGTTCTGTATAAATTACTGCAACGAGAAACTCCAGCAACTGTTAATCGAGAGGACTCTAAAAGCAGAACAGGCAGAATATGAAATGGAAGGCATAGAGGTAAACATTTTCATGTTTTCTCATTTGATTTCTTAATCTGGCTAAAGACATTTTTTAAAATTTAGTTGATCTTAGTTTTTGAGACAGGGTCTCACTCTGTCGCCCAGGCTGGAGTGCAGTGGCACAATCATAGCTCATTGTAACCTCCACCTCCTGGGCTCAAGTGATCCTCCTGCCTCAGCCTCCTGAGTAGGTGGGACCACAGGCGCACACCACCACCCCTGGCTAATTGTTTGGTATTTTTCTGTAGAGACAGGGTCTCTCTGTGTTGCTCGGGCTGTTCTCAGACTCCTGGACTCAAGTGATCTTCCTGCCTCGACCTCTCAAAGTGCTGGGATTACAGGTGTGAGTCACTGTGCCCCACCACTAAAGACATTTAATTGAAATATTATTTCATTGGAGATTTTCCTGATTAGTACTGAGGATTGATTTTTTATTCCTTCTCTGCTTATTTCCTGAGAAATTATTTTGGTATTCAGAAAACATAATTTGTTTAAGGTTGAATGTAAAAACTAGATTTTGAAAAAAGATGTTTTAGAAAACCGATTTAAAACCCATCTTTCATGCTCATCTAAATATTTCCTGGAGAATTCATTCCTCTGTCATTTTAGTGGGAGCCAATTCAATATTTCAACAACAAGATCATCTGTGATTTGGTAGAAGAGAGACACAAAGGAATCATATCCATTCTGGTAAGAAAAAATTAATGTTGAATTAGAGCCTATTCACCCGCATTTACAACTCTTAGAAGAACTTTCTCCCAGGCTTAAAAAGGGTTGAGCCAGGCCAGATGCAGTGGCCCATGCCTGTAATCCCAGCACTTTGGGAGGCTGAGACAAGTGGATTGCCTGAGGTCAGGAATTCAAGAGCAGCCTGACCAACATGGTGAAACCCCGTCTCTACTAAAATACAAAAATTAGCCGGGCATAGTGGCATGTGCCTGTAGTCCCAGCTACTCGGGAGGCTGAGGTGGGAGAATTGCTTGAACCAGGAGGCAGAGGTTGCAATGAGCCAATATCATGCCACTGCACTCCAGCCTGGGTGACAGAGCAAGACTCCATCTCAAAAAAAAAAAAGGTTGAGCCAGGATGGTCTCTAACTCCTGGGCTCAAGCAATCCTCCCACCTCAGCCTCCTGAGTAGCTGAGACTACAGAGGTATACCACCACACCTGGCTAAATGTTAAAATTTTTGTTGAGACAGGGTTTCACCATGTGGCCCAGGCTGATCTCGAACTCCTGGGCTCAAGTCATCCTCCCACCTTGGCCTGCCAAAATGCTGGGATTGCAGGTGTGAACTGGTTCACCCAGCCACATCTGTAATTTTTTAAGATGGTCAGCTAAATGGTATCATTCTTGAAGATGAAAAATAGGAAATAGAAAGATGAACTTCCAAAATATGAAACTTGACTGGTTTTATACCTTTCTTTCCATGAGGGCTTTTCTTCTACAATAAGAGCCTGTACACATTGTGATTGTGGTCAGTGATGACTGCTTTAGAGAAAATGAGGTCGACATTGAGCCGGTCCTAGTAACTGTGGAGTATGTTTGGGAAGACTTTGAGTCAGATGGTGGGAGAGTTGACTCTTTATGGGATATTCAGGCCCTCTGGTTCCATGGTCCCCTTATCAAATCTGAGAAGCTGAGCCCTTGGATAAGCCCCTTCCTTCCCCGAGAATGTTCACCTGCACTTTCGTGAAATGACAGTCTTTTAGTCCAGTACTTTCTGGTCCAACTGGTGAAAGCATTTGAACTTGGCATTGATGGAGTGTGGTGCTGTGGATTGAGATTTCTCTTTTTCTTTTGAAGGATGAAGAATGCATTCGTCCTGGTCCTGCTACAGACTTGAGTTTTCTGGAGAAATTGGAAGAGAAAGTGGGCAAACATGCACACTTCGAAACGTACATGCTTTATTTGACCAGATTTTGCATGGGGGAAGAGCATTGTGTATCCATTTTCTTTAGTATTTGGATAGTGTTCTTCAAGAGAACAACTGCTTCATACATGAAAGTATCTTAGGATATACCACTCAGAGTGTGCCAGATCTTTGTTAGTAGAAATCAAAATTAAATGAATTACAAGCGTGATTTTTTTTGAGACACAGTCTCAGTCTGTCACATAGGCTGGAGTGCAGTGACGTGATCACAGCTCACTGCAGCCTCAATATCCCAGGCTCAAGTGATCCTCCAACCTCAGCCTCCCAAGAAGCCAGGACTGTAGACATGCACCACCATGCCTGGCTAATTTTTATGTTTTTTGTAGAGACAGGGTTTCACCCTGTTACCCAGGCTGGTCTGGAGCGCCTGGCTTCAAGTGATTCTTCTGCCTCAGCCTCCTGAGTAGCTAGGATTACAGGTGCCTGCCACCATGCCTGGCTAATTTTTTTTTCTTTTCTTTTCTTTTTTTTTTTTTTTTTGAGATAGAGTCTTGCTCTGTCCCGCAGGCTGGAGTGCAGTGGCACAGTCTCAACTCACTGCAACCTCTGGCTCCCAGGTTCAAATGTTTCTCCTGCCTCAGCCTCCCAAGTAGCTGGGACTACAGGCGCACACCACCACACCTGGCTATTTTTTTGTGTTTTTAGTAGAGATGGGGTTTCACCATGTTAGCCAGGCTGGTCTCAAACTTCTGACCTCAGGCAATTCACCTTCCTTGGCCTCCCAAAGTGCTGGGATTACAGGTGTGAGCCTCTGCACTGGGCCATACCTGGCTAATTTTTGTATTTTTAATAGTGATGGGGTTTCACCATGTTGGCCAGGCTGGTCTCAAACTCCAGACCTCAAATGATCCACCCACCTTGGCCTCCCAAAGTGCTGGGATTACAGAAGTGAGTCAATGCACCCACCCCAAGACCAACTGAATGCTCCTGCGTTTGTGTTTCACCTGCTACAAGATGGGGTTATTAACATACCTCCCATCCAGCTTTGTAAATGATGCCATGAATTGTCTGGTGTAGTTTCTGGCCATGGTAAAGACTTAGTAAATGGTGGTGGCTTTATCAGAACTGTTGTAGAATACTGAAAGGATAGTAAATGAAATTGCAAAGGATAAGTAAATGAAATTGCATAGTGAATTAAGAATGGAAAAATAAATTGGGGTATATTCACAAATGGAATAATGTATCACTGTGCAGTGAATAATCTGTAACAACATGCAATGCTATAAGTAAATTACACAAATGTGAGTAATAGAAGTCAGACACAAAAGAGGATATACTGTGGCCGGGCACAGCGGCTCATGCCTGTAATTCCAGCGCTTTAGGAGGCTGAGGCAGGCAGATCACCTGAGGTCAGGAGATCAAGACCAGCCTAGCCAACATGGTGAAACCCCATATCTACTAAAAATACAAAAATGAGCCAGGTGTTGTGATGCGCTCCTGTAGTTCCAGCTACTTGGGAGGCTGAGGCAGGAGAATCGCTTGAACCCAGGAGGCAGAGGTTGCGGTGAGCCAAGATTGCACCACTGCACTCCAGCCTAGGTGACAGAGCAAGACTCCATCTCAAAAAAAAAAAAAAAGTACATACTATATAATTCCATTCCTATGCAACACATACAGCTAGGTAAAAATTAACTTATGCTGTTACATGTCTGGTTGCAACTGGAAAGGGCTCAAAGTAGGGGTTCTCAGGGACTGGTAATGAAAGCTCTGCTTCTTAATCTGGATGCTGGTTACAAAGGCATGTTGTTTTCAAAAATTCATTGAGCCATACGCTTAGAATATATGTGCTGTCAATCTATATGACAGATTCAAGTAAAAGTCATTTTAAAAAATCAAGAATCTGGCCAGATGCAGTGGCTCACATCTGTAATCCCAGCACTTTGGGAGGCCGAGGCAGATGGATCACCTGAGGTCAGGAGTTCGAGACCAGCCTGGCCAACATGGTGAAACCCTGTCTCCACTAAAAATACAAAAAAATTAGCCGGGAGTGGTGGCTCACGCCTATAATCCCAGCTACTAGGGAGGCTGAGGCAGGAGAATCACTTGAACTCAGGAGGCGGAGGTTGCAGTGAGCCAAGATCACACCATTGCACCCAGCCTAGGCGATAGAGTAAAACTCCATCCCCCCCCCAAAAAAATCAAGAATTTGTAGAACCTGAAAACTTATGTTTCATGAGTATTTCAGTCTCTCAACATCATAAAAATGTAAGCTATAAAATTGTTCTTAGTTACATCACCTGGAAAAACAGGAGTTAATTCGTTATACAAATACATGTATTTCTCTGGCTCTTCTATACTTTTATTTCTCAGGGTTTATGGGAAGAAAGGATTTTTTTTTTTTTTTTTTAGACAGGGTCTCACTCTGTTCTGTAGTCTAGTGGGTTAATTATAGCTCACTACAGCCTCAAATTCCTGTACTCAGGCAGTCCTCCTACTTCAGCCTCCCGAGTAGCTGGGACTACAAGGCACATGCCACTACTCCCAGCCAGTTTTTTGTATTTTCTTAAAGACACGGTCTGGCTGTGTTGCCCAGACTAATCTCAAACTCCTGGCCTAAATGATCCACCTGCCTCAGTCTCCCAAAGTGCTAGGATTACAGATGTGAGCCACCATGCCTGGCCAAAGGATCTAATTTTAAAGAAATCTTGGCTTATAGCCAGAAAATAAGTAACAAGACTTCCTGGGAGCCTCCCTGTGTGGTGGCTTTCAGTGTGAACTCAACTGGTTGAAGACATCTCTCTCTCACTCCTTGCTTCATATATTGGTGCCATTTTGTCTCAGTGAAGTAAAAAGTTCCATTCATGGGCTGGGTACAATGGTTCAGGCCTGCAATCTTACCAGCACTTTGGGAGCTGGAGGCGAGCAGATCACAAGGTCAGGAGTTTGAGATCAGCTTGGCCAACATGGTGAAACCCCATCTCTACTAAAAATACAAAAATTAGCCAGGTATGGTGGCGCATGCCTGTAATCCCAGCTACTCCAGAGGCTGAGGCAGGAGAATCGCTTAAACACAGGGGGCGGAGGTTGCAGTGAACCGAGATCATGCCACTGTACTCCAGCCTGGGCGACAGAGCAAGACTCATCTGAAAAAAAAAAGAAAGTTCAACTCATGTCTCTTTCTGTCTTGTAGCCGTAAGCTGGCTGGTCCAAAGGACCGAAAGAGGATTGGCTGGATGGAGTTCCGCCTCCTCCACTACGCAGGGGGGGTCACATACTGCACCAAGGGTGAGTGGCCATGGGGTACAGGTGACAGCCATGTATGTGCCTAGCTTGGTGTCTTACAATAAGTTTTGAGTCCATGGGGGAAATGGTGCACAGCCATCCCAGATGTTCCCTAACCTCCCATTCAAGCCATTTGAAAAAGTCTTTCTAATTGTATTGTATTTATTATTTTTGTAAACAACCACTTTATTGAGATGCAATTCACATATCATACATTTACCCCATTTAAAAATGTGCAATTCAGTTGTTTTTAGTATTAATACATTCAGAGTTGTGACATTACCACCATTCATTCTATTTTATTTTATTTTTATTTTGAGAGGGAGTCTCGCTCTGTCACCCAGGCTGGAGTGCAGTGGCGCAATCTCAGCTCACAGCAACCTCTGCCTCCTGGGTTCAAGCCATTTTCCTCCCTCAGCCTCCCAAGTAGCTGGGACTACAGGCACCCGCCACCACGCCAGGCCACTTTTTTTTTTTTTGTATTTTTAGTGGAAACAGGGTTTCACCTTGTTGGCCAGGCTGGTCTGGAACTCCTGACCTCAAGTGAGTCACCCACCTCAGCCTCCCAGAGTGCTGGGATTACATGAGTGAGCTACCACACCAAGCATTATTTTTACTTTTAAATAAGAGTGTATTTCTAAGGGGTGGGCACGGTGGCTCACACCTGTAATCCCAGCGCTTTGGGAGGCTGATGCAGTTGGATTATGAGGTTAGGCGTTCGAGATCAGCCTGGCCAACATAGTGAAACCCTGTCTCTACTAAAAATACAAAAAATTAGCTAGGCATGGTGGCAGGCGCCTGTAATGCCAGCTACTCGGGAGGCTGAAGCAGGAAAATTACCTGAACCTCGGAGGCGAAGGTTGCAGTGAGCCAAGATCACGCCATTGCACTCCAGCCTGGGCGACAGTATAAGACTCTGTGTCAAAATAAATAAATATAAAAAGAGTATATTTCTAAGAATCTTTTAAAAAGTAATAATACGTACAGGTATTCGGGGTTTTTTCTTTGAATGCAAAATGACAAAAAGGAAAAAAATGTTTTTAATAGGATGAGTCTCTTTATGCAGATAATCCCTTGATTTTTGTTTAAAGAAATAAAGGTAATACACATGTAGAGCTAAAACCCACTGATGGCACAGAAAAGAACAAGAGAGAAACTAAAATGCCTTTTACTCAGTATCTCCCTGGGGGGGACCATGAGAATCAATGGTTTCTTGTAACTACTTCCAGGGAAATAGAAATGTTTTCTGCATTCACCTGTGAATGTGAGGACACACACACACACACACACACACACACACACACTCACTCACTCACTCTACCTTGATCTCACTTTTTTCCATGTAGAAACTGTGTGTTGGTAGGAGTTTTCCATGTGCTTGGTGCCAGGTAGATGGGTGTGCGGGGCATCATGGATACGGAAATCTGATTCTTTTACCACCTGCTCTGAGTTTTTCCACTTCTTTGTAGCACCAGGAATTATGTCATCTGCATATTTGAGTTCTGAGATATTGCTGGTAGTAATCTCATGCTATATTATTTGATTTTAGTTTTCTGTGCGGGGAGTGAAGCCAGCTTGCTTCTAGGCCACCATTTTTTTCTTAAACACTTTCAATGCATGTCTTTTTTATTTTTATTTAATCATTTTTTTTGAAACAGGGTTTCACTCTGTTGCCTAGATTGGAGTGCAGCGGTGCAATCATGGCTCACTGCAGTCTGACTTCCTGGGCGCAAGTGATCCTCCTACCTCAGCTCCCCAAGTAGCTGGGACTATAGGCATGTACCACCACATGCAGCTAAGTTTTTTAAAAAAATTGTGTAGAGGCAGGCTGGTCTCACACTCACTATGTTGCCAAGGCTGCTCTCAAATCCCTAGGCTCAAGTGATCCTCCCGCCTCAGCCTCCCCAAGTGCTGGGATTACAGGCATGAGACACCATGCTTGGCTGTCCCAATCCGTTTTTCAAAAATCTGGTCTTGCCCTCATAATGCCATTTAGTTTCTAGTTTCTAGTGTAATTAATAACTGATTAAGTTTTAGGTAAACAGATAAGCCATGTTTTCAACCTGGAAATGACCTTTGTGTCTTTGTCTGAAGATGCTGTTGAGCCCCACCAGCCATAGTGCTTGAGTTTGTGAGTTTGTTTTTTCTCCGTGGTGGGGAATTTTCTCTTCTATTTACAGAGTCCCAGCTGGCTGTCCTTGAAGTTCAGTGTCCCCTCTGTTCCTGTGCATGTAGTATATGTGTGTTTCTTTGCTATTGGACTAGGGCAGGTGTACAATACTTAGTGTAAAGACTATGCATATTTATATGATAGCTCATCAGGGTTGAGTATAGCATTTGTGCCATGAGTTCAGTTCTGAGGGCCTGGTTCTCGGAGAGGGACATGTTACCCGCCCCCGGGGATATGTGGCAATGTCTACTATATTTGTCCATTCTCACATTGCTATAAAGAACTACCTGAGATTGGGTAATTTATAGAGAAAAGAGGTTTAATTGACTCTAAGTTCTGTAGGCTGTGCAGGAAGTATGGCATGGGAGGCCTCAGGAAACTTACAGTCGTGGCGGAAGGTGAGGGAGAATCAAGCACATCTTACGTGGCTGGAGAAGGAGGAATAGAGTGAAGGGGGAGGTGTTACACACTTTTAAACAACCAGATATGGTGACAACTGTCATGAGAACAGCGATGGGGACATCTGTCCCCATGATCCAATCACCATCCACCAGGCCCCTCTCCCAATGCTGGGGATTGCAATTTGTCTTGAGATTTGGGTGAGGGTACAGACCCAAACCATGTAATCTAGAGATACAATTGGTGGCTGCAACTGGGGAGAGTGTTACTGGGATCTAGCGTAAACAGAGGCCTGGGATGCTCCTCAACATCCCACAAGGCATGGGACAGCCCCCACCACAAAGAATGATCCAGCCCCTGGCTGGGCACAGTGGCTTATGCCTGTAATCCCAGCACTTTGAGAGGCTGAGGCGGGTGGATCACTTAAGGTCAGGAGTTCAAGACCAGCCTGGCCAACATGGTGAAACCCCATCTCTACTAAAAATACAAAAAATTAGCCAGGCATGGTGGCAGATGCCTGTAATCCCAGCTACTCTGGAGACTGAGGCAGGAGAATCAATTGAACCCAGGAGGCAGAGGTTACAGTGAGCCAATATCATGCCACTGCACTCCAGCCTGGGCAACAAGGCGACACTCTGTCTCAAAAAAAAAAAAAAAAAAAAAAAAAATGACCCAGGCCAAAATGTCCATAGTGCCAAGGCTGAGAGACTGTGATCTAATCCAAAGACATTATTTTTCAGAATTTCCCTTTGCAATGAGTTGGGATGGAATTGTATTTTTAGGCAGAGCCATTGATTCAAAAAATTTTTATTCAATGTTTTACAGGATTCTTGGAAAAAAACAATGACCTTCTTTACAGACATCTGAAAGAAGTAAGTCTGAAACTTAACTGTATGTGTTTCTGATGATTTTGAAATATTACCCATGCTAGTGATTTTGGTAGAATTTGCCTTCTGAATTTTTCTTTTCCATGTGTCGTGTTAGAACTCCAGCATATCGTGGCCAGAACAGACATTTAAGATCCTCTGTGTGGACACTTCACTCAACAAACCATTCAGATGTGTGTGGTGCCCCTCCTGGGTACCAGCTCTGGAGTCATCAGTGAACAGGACAGAGTTCTTGTTCTCATGGGGCTTACAGTCTGCAGTTGGGGAAGCAGAGAATAAACATATACACAAATAAGTTGTCTGTCAGTGACAATATACAAAGAGAATAAACAAGGAATTGTGATTGAAGGGGAAATTTTTAATTTCGGTGATTAAACACCCCCTCAGAGGTGACTTTGAGCTAAAACCTGAATGAGAATGATTTTGGCCATACAAGGATCAGAAGTTATTCCAGGTAGAAGGACCAGCATGTACAAAGGTCCTGTGGCCTGGAAGAAGGGGAAATGTCGGAGAAGGGACTGAGAGCTTAGCTGGGGCAGGTCCACAGGGGAAGTAGAGATTTCATTCTGGTGTCATGAGAATATGCTGAGGCGACATGACCTGAGGATGAGGAAGCTGAGACCCAGACAGGTCACAACTTTCACAAGGCATGAGGTAAGGGCTGGAGGTGGTATTAGCCCCCAGGGCTGCCAGTGGAATTCCCAGTCTCTTTGCCTTTCCATATAGCTTATCAATCTGAAAAATACTGCTGCTGCTGTTTTTGAGACACGGTCTCCCTCTGTTACCCAGGCTGGAGTGCAGTGGCACCATCATAGCCCGTAGCCCACTGCAGCCTCAGCCTCCTGGGCTCAGGTGATCCTCCTGCCTCAGTCTGTGTGCCTGGGACTTCAGACACACACCACCACACCCAACTGATTTTTTTTTGTTTGTTTGTAGAGACAGGATGTTGCTATGGTTGCCCAGGCTAGTCTCGAACTCCTGGCCTCAAGTGATCCTCCCATCTCACCCTCCCAAAGCACTGGAATTGCAGACATGAGCCGCCACGCCACGCCTAAACCCTTGATTTTTTTTTTAAGGCCCTTATTTTGTATTTAAATACTTAACTGTTTTATACAAAATTAGATTGTATTAGCTTGGTTTATAAAAAGCTTAAACCTAAAGGTAACATTTTCAAGTGAGCCGGTGAATAGTTACCTTGGGAGTTTTTTCTGCCTTCCCGAACTTTCTCTACCACTTCTGGGTCTGGTTGTCTCAACCTTTTTGGACTCAGGGTAGATGAGCAACTCCTAACTTTGGACCCACCAGACAGTCACTCTCTGGGTCTGAGTCCCAGTCCAGCCCCTTCCCTGCTGGGGACCTGGTGGCCGATTTCCCTAGCGGTGAAGTGGGCCTGCTGATGTCCTCCTCATGGAGGAGCTGTGAAGAGCATGGGAGTAGAAGTGTCTGGTTGACAGATGGGAGACAGCATTCCTCCAACAGCTTCCCCGCTAGGAGTCACGGCCATCAGCTTCACAAACCAATCCACAGAAAGGACATCACAGAGAAAAAACATCTCTGAATCTCTCCCTTCACCAACCAGGGCGGGATGGAACACTTCTAAATTTTTTTCTTTACTATTGGAAGATTGTTCTTCCATATCACTGTAGTTTAGAACTGCAATGGGTTAAACAACAACAAAAAATTCAATTAAAAAAGTGGGGGGTCAGGCTCAGTGGTTCACGCCTTTAATTCCAGCACTTTGGGAGGCTGAGGTGGGTGGTTCGCTTGAGCCCAGGAGCTTGAACCCAACCTGGATGACATGGTGAAACCACATCCCTACCAAAAAAAAAAAAAAAAAATGACCTAGGTGTGGTGGCATGCTCCTGTAGTCCCAGCTACTTGGGAGGCTGAGGTGGAAGGATTGCTTGAGCCCAGAAGGGAGAAGTGCAATGAGCTGTGACCATGCCACCACACTCCAGCCTGAATGACAGAGTGAGATCCTGTCTCAAAGAAAAAGGAAAAGAAACTTTCTGAGTCATGGCAAAACATAGATAACAAAATTTAGCATTTTAATCATTTTATTTATTTGTTCTTTTTGAGACAGAGTCTTGCTGTGTCACCCAGGCTGGAGTGCAGTGGCATGATTTCAACTCACTGCAACCTCTGCCTCTCGGGTTCAAGCAATTCTCCTGCCTCAGCCTCCCCGGTAGCTGGGATTACAGGCATGCACCACCATGCTGGGATAATTTTTTTGTATTTTTAGTAGAGATGGAGTTTCACCATGTTGATCAGGCTGGTCTTGAACTCCTGACTTCAGGTGATCCACCCGCCTTGGCCTCCCAAAGTGCTGGGATTACAGGCGTGAGCCAACGCGCCCAGCCACATTTTAATCATTTTAAAGTGTACAATTCAAAAGTGTTGAGTAGATTTACATTGTTGTGCAGTTAATCGCCAGAACTGTTTGCATCTTGCTAAACTGAAACTCAGTCTCCACTAAACAACTACTCTCTGCTCCCCCTCCCAGCAGCCCCTGAAAATACCATCTGCTTTCTACCTCTAGGAACTTGACCCCTCTAGGGACCTTATATGAGTGGAATCATACAGTGTTTGTCTTTTTGTGACTGGCCTATTGCACTTAGCATAATAAGCATAATACTTGTTTCACTTAGTATAAGGTTCATTCATGTTGTGGAATATGTCAGAATCATCCATTTGAAGGCTGAATAGTATTCCATGCTATGTATATAGGGAAAATATTATTTTTCTTGGTAGAGAATTAAATTTTTTAAAAATTAAGGACTTTTGGTGATGTGGATTATTTTAAAAATACATGCACAGAGGAGAAAGTCAAGCAGTACAAAAGCTAATGCCCTGGGCCCCATGTCAGCAAGTCTCTCCCGAGAGCCAGCTCCCTCACTTTTGTATCGTGGGGCCTTCCAGGGATCACACAGTGTGTCTATGTGTGTCTCTTTTTTTCTGTTTCTCTTTGCACAATAGTGGCGCACTGTGTGTGGGGGTCTGCATCTTGCTTTTCTCACTTAACACCATTATCTTGGAGATCATTTTTTTTTCTTTTTGAGACAGGGTCTCAGTCTGTCACTCAGGCTGGAGTGCAGTGGCGCAATCACAGATCACTGCAGCCTCGACCTCAAAGGCTCAAGTGATCCTCCCACCTCAGCCTCCTGAGTAACTGGGACCATAGGCGTGCACCACCACGCCTGGCTTTTTTCTTCTTTTTTTTTGGTAGAGACAAGGTTTTGCCATGTTGCCAGGCTGATCTTAAACTCCTGGGCTCAAGCCATCTTCCTCCCTCGGCCTCCCCAAGTACTGGGATTACAAGCCTAAGCCCTACCATTCCCGGCCTGGGATCATTCTTTTTTTTTTTTTTTTTCCCCCACACAGAAAACTTTTGGTTTTCTTTTTTTTTTATTATACTTTTAAGTTCTGGGGTACATGTGCAAAATGTGCAGGATTGTTACATAGGTGTGCATGTACAGGATTGTTACAGAGGTATACATGTGCCATGGTGGTTTGCTACACCCATCACCCCATCATCTGCATTAGGTATTTTTCCTAATGCTCTCCCTCTCCTACACTCCTACCTGCCGAAAGGCCCTCGTATGTGATGTTCCCCTGCCTGTGTCCCTGTGTTCTCATTGTTCAACATCTGCTCGTGAGTGAGAACATGCAGTGTTTAGTTTTCTGTTCCTGTGTTAATTTGCTGAGAATGATGGCTTCCAGCTTCATCCATGTCCCTGCAAAGGACGTGGTCTCTTTCTTTTTTATGGCTGCATAGTATTCCACGGGGTATATGTGCCACATTTTCTTTATCCAGTCTATCATTGATGGGCATTTGGGTTGGTTCCAAGTCTTTGCTATTGTGAACAGTGCTGCAATAAACATACGTGTGCATGTGTCTTTATAATAGAATGATGTATAATCCTTTGGGTATATACCCAGTAATGGGATTGCTGGATCAAATGGTATTTCTGTTTCCAGACCCATGAGGCATCACCACACTGTCTTCCACAATGGCTGAACTGATTTATACTCCCCAACAGTGTGAAACTGTTCCTATTTCTCCGCATCCTCTCCAGCATCTGTCGTCTCTTGATTTTTTAATGATCGCCATTCTTGGGATCATTCTTAAAGAGGCAGGTTATTCTGAAGCAGCTGCCCTACACCAGCGACAATTACTGTTTTATCATGTCTGAGAAAAAACAGCTGGCCTCAGCAGGTAGCCAAAGCAGTGGACGAAGGATGTGAACACGGTCTCCCAAATTTGACTGTGTTGTTGTTCCCCTTTCTTTCTTTCTTTTTTTTTTAAATTTTTATTGCATTTTAGGTTTTGGGGTACATGTGAAGAACATGTAAAATTGTTGCATAGGTACACACAAGGCAGTGTGATTTGCTGCCTTCCTCCCCATCACCTATATCTGGCATTTCTCCCCATGCTATCTCTCCCCAACTCCCCACCCCACGCTCTCCCTCCCCTAATTCCCCCGACAGACCCCAGTGTGTGATGCTCCCCTCCCTGTGTCCATGTGTTCTCATTGTTCAACACCCGTCTATGAGTGAGAACATGCGGTGTTTGATTTTCTGTTCAGTTTGCTGAGAATGGTGGTTTCCAGGTTCATCCATGTCCCTACAAAGGACACAGACTCATT